>JARHVA010003768.1:757500-762500 GCA_037957365.1 Torreya grandis | reverse complement strand
GAATATTGCAATAATTTTGATATTCCCATTGTACAAGTAAGGGATCAATCTAAGGTAAGGGAATAAGACCATCACCAAATAATGGGAAGCTAGACTAGAAACTAGACTAGGTTCATCTTGAGGCAAGGTTGGTTGTGTTGCAAGTCTAAGCATAATGACTAAAATCTGTGGAGGAATCATACTAGAAGGGTCATGATATCTAAAATAATAATAATATCTTGTCATGACATGATTCATGAGCATACTCTTATGAGGATATACTTTGACTAGAGGTGTAATATGTGAGTGTTCCATCTTTAACCTTTGACAAGTAGTGGGAAAACTAATATTAGGTACTATTAGATAAGGAAAAATAAAAGAATAATGATAAGATTGAAATAAAGAAAGAATAATATCTAATAATTTTAACATTTATAGCTTTGATAAATCTAACTAAAAATGGGTCATCTAAAGCATACACATCATCATAATTGGGTGTATGTAAGTCGATAGTACATGTAGGAACTATTTTATCGATCAAAGAAGCATGGCGAATGGAATATCTAGTTTTGGTTAATGTCTAGTCTGTCATCATAAGGCTGATGATGGGATCGAGGTTGAAGAGAAAGAAGAATTTGAGTGATGATGTGAGGGGAACAATCAATAGTTTTTATCTTTAGGATTTTCTCATTTGAATTATCATCATTAGAGTCTAAGAGGTTAGGTGGAATATACCTAGTTAATTCAGGATGACCATTATAGCCTCTAGTGGAGTTAACTGGATAGTTGAAGTATTGGGATTATAGAAATGGAACACTAGGTGAGGGTTCAAGGTTGGGTATTTTAAAGACACCACATTCTTGGAATTGTTTAAAATTTTAAGGATTTATGTCCTATTGAATATTTTAGATAGAACCATTATGAGGAAATTTGACACATTGGCATGTGGATGAAGTGACTACTCTCATACAATGAGTGAAAGGTCGACCAAATAAGATATTATAATAAAGTTGAAAGTTAAATATCATGAATTTCACACAAACATTAATGGGATTAATGGTAATGGGAAGCTAAACATAACCTATAGGAATAATTTATCTTTTATCATAGTCTTGGCATGTACCATGTGTGGATTTAAGGTTACATTCAAAGTATCCAAGTGTCTTAATAAATTCAAGGGAGGAAACACAAGTGAATGAAACTTCATCAATTAAATCAAACTTAAGTTAGATATCACTTATTTGATGATAATGAATAAATGAGTATCATCTACATGAAGAAATATCCCATAAAGAATCATAGAAGAGATGGGGATTTTAAGTGAGAGAGAAGTGTCCACTATTTCATCAACATGGATGGACATATCTTAACATTTTTAAAGTATGATATCTTTATATATGTCTAAGGTATCCTCTTTCCCTATATGAGGAGGATGAGGGATGTTAATTTTGAATAATAATTTCATTATGTGGTTACAATGGTAGGGAGAAGTTTGCATTAGCTCTAAAAATGGACTTTGCGACGGGAGTTGGGAAAGTTCCACTATAGGATCCCATTAATCATAACCCATGAGAGGATTGTTAGATAAAGGTGCATAGTGTTGAAAGAGCTCCTAGGAATGGGGGATAAATGTCTAATTAAAATTATGTTGATAAGGTATGGATGGTATAAGTTGGTTACAAGTGGGTTTAGATGATGTGATGGTTTGTTGAGGTACTTATTATGGTTGAGTAGAATAAATATTGTTTGAACTTTGAGGGATGTTTTCTTGTGGTATGGGAGTTGGGGAATGAGTAGAAGTTATATAAATGGTATGAGATATGGTTAATTTATGTTATTGAAATTGGTGCTTATATGGGTATTGGTTCCTCTTACCTCAATTCAATGATATGGTACGAGGAACTATCTTGAATGATGTGGAATGTTGGAGAGGTGTGATGTGTAGGTGTTGGGTTTAAATCAATATAAGAAAATACTCTTCACATATTATTCATATTAACCACATTTTTATCATTAGTGTTAAGGTTTATAATACTTTCAATGTTGTTAGTAGTAGGGGTAGGTTGGTCAATGTTGTCTTGGTGGTTAGGAAGGGGGATTCTTATAGATAATAAATGAGGATTATCTTAGTTTAAACCTCAATTTTTATTATGAGTCTCATGAGATTTAAGTGTCATGTCATAATCCTGTTGACATTTTAGTATAAGGGATTAATGTTCAAAGTTAGGACCAATAAGAAAATCCATAGCAAGATTTCTTAATTGTCTATAAGTCTCATGAGAATGGCCCCAACTTGCATGAAACCAAAAAAAATTATTTAGATCATACCATGATTTCATAGGATGAATGGGGTCAATATATCATGGCAGATGTCTTGGAAGATGATTTTGAATTTATTTTAGGGATAATGGTTTGTGCACATTAGTATGATTATTTTAAGAAAATGTGGGATTATGATTAGAATTTTTGTTAGGGAGAGGAACATGTTCCATGGTGTTGTTTGGAGTAATAGCTTGGATGGTGTGTATGGTGTCATAAGTTTTAGTAACACCATCATTGGTTGCATGAAAATTTTTATATTTGAAAATAATGTGAGTTACCATTGTAGGTTGAGGTGGTTAAAATTGATGTATGAGGAAGTCTTCTAATTTGGCTTGGTCAAGATCTTCTTCCAAAGTTTTTGGAGAGAGGGTCCTAATGTGATATTGTAATTTAGGGTGGAGACCATTGGCAAATACATGGAAGAGGTTTTCATCTTACATATTATTATTAGAGTTTGAGACAAATTTTATATCATTTGATTAAGACATATGCCATTTTAGTTTCCAGTTGTTTACAATTTATAAAATAAGCTAAGCTATTTCTAGGAAGATCACTAGTTTGGAATTCTTGGACTAGTGAGTTGATCAAGCCTTCAAGGCTAGTATTAGAGTAGGTTTTCAATTGATTGTAAAAATATAAGGCATATATTGAAATTATTTTAGCTAAGAGTGTAGTGGCAGTGAAAATATTAAGCTTAACCCAATCTTTGTAAAGTTTACCAAATTTTTTTATATGCAAGGTAGGATCTATAGATCGATTATAAGTGATGGTGTGGTTGATTCCTCTTATGTTAATGTTGTCAATTTAAGGTACTATAGGTTCATTTTGTAAATTTTTGATAGTTTTCTTGATAAGTGGAGGTTGTGGTATGAGGTTACTATGTGAATCCCTAAGGGGTGTGGGGGATCATTAGGATTTTATGCTTCTCATGGAACATGGTGAGTTTGGTCTTGAATATGTTTGAGGTGATTTTTACACCATCTAATTTGCATTATTAATTTTAAAAGTATGAATTTAGTTAATCATTTATAATTAAAAATTTAATTAGTTTGAGTAGCATTTTGGCTAGTGGATGTAGCATGTGATGCATTAGTATTATGTGAGGTATTAAGAACTTGAGATGCACTATGAGTGTGGGATGAGTTATTATCATGCACCAAAATAGTGGCATGAGTAGCATTGGTATCAAAATAATAATTGGTTGAAAAATAAGTAGTAGTATCATGGTTAGGGATGTGGGTATTTTGAAGATCCTTATTTAAGTGGTTTTTCATTTTTATTTAATTTTCATATTACTTACTAAAAACTCATGAAAACAAGGTTTATGGTGAATACCTATGTATTAGGGAAATTTTTTCACCAATTTGAATCCAATGACTATGAGAGTTTCATTTTGGATGGGAAGAAAAACTTGCACACATGTAAACACTTGACAAAAATAGATTAATAGATAATTGAGTTTCCTGGTCAAAAATTAGTCCTAGGAAGTTGAGAGATTCCTCAAAAAGATGTCATGTAAAATACCCACTTGGATCTACCAATAAATGAATGATTTTTAAAAAATAAAAACATGTACCAAAATATATTACATCCTAAGAATCTAATATAGATCATATAAAGTACACATGCATGATAATGGTAGACAATCATATTACATCATATATCATAGATCTCTAACATCATGAGAGTATGTCAAAATGTGAATATAGAATGTAATTATAACATATCAACCATAATTGATACAAATATATAATCACCACTATCAATGTGTAATAACAAATAATTACAACTTTTCATGACAATTTTCAATAATAAGTACAATATAATACAATGTACAAATAAGATACATGGATTCCCCATAGCATAGTTCCTAAACTTTAAGTATCTATGGCAACCTCAAGTGTCATATCAATAAGTAGCATTGATATGAGGATTTAAACCATAATGCTATCACTTTTCCACACCAACCATGGACCAATGAGCCCCTTCACTAATCCCATAAGGAAATGGCCCTCCCTTCACAGATGAGTAGATAATGAGAACATGAGAATATAGAGAGACAAGCAAGTGCCCTTGTGTTTTATAATTTAAAACTAAAATAAACATGCAATGTATCATAGAAAACTTGATCTATTGCAAGATATCACATATACATGTAAACCATACTAATAAAATGATAATTTCTCACTAAACATCCTTTGGCCAAATCTTTAAGAATATTAATATAAAATTGCTCTATAGATAAATCAAATTCATATGCACCACTTGATTGGGCTACCTTCATTTGGAATTGAAATGCTAGTAAGCTAGTGAAGTCCATATCACTCCTTACTTAGCATTAGAAAAGTAGATTGTTTAAATACAATTCAACCAAAAGATTCATATAGTTTACATCCTACTATAAAACATATCATGTAACATTCTAAACATATGAGTAACTGCAACATACATTTATTCTCTCAAACATATACATGAATCTTACATTATTTTCAATCCTGTACTATAAATAATGACTATAGTTATACCACTTGGGTAGATACCCAATTAAATATAGAGTTTAAATAATAAAATTTATATCTAATTTAATTACACCCCATAATAACCTATATTACCATAGTCTAGTGTTTTTAATCATAACTACTAAGAATCAAAATTAGACTAATGAAGTAGTCATAAATACATGGAAACACACATTCATA
>JARHVA010003768.1:657500-752500 GCA_037957365.1 Torreya grandis | reverse complement strand
AATTATACATTCACACTTAATACAAAAATTAATGTAGCAAGTAATGCATGAAAGACTAAAGAAAGTAACAAAATTCCATAGCTAAAACAAGTGGATGCAAGTAAAGGCTATCTAGAAAATAAAAGATAGGAATAGCAGACCAAAGCATCTAGTGTATGTATGGTGTATGCATTACCTATAGATAAATGTTCATAAGATAAAAAGATGCCCTCAAGATCTTATAAGGGGAAAGATAACAAAAATTAAGGGTATGATTCTAAGGAGATTGGGGAACTAACAAGGGATCAAAATTCTCCAAATTTGAAAGGTAATAAGAAACAAAAATGGGATAGCTAAAGCACAAGTAACAAGACAGGGTGACAGGAGTATGCAATATGATACATAAGTGCAAAAATATAACAAGCCAAGATGATCTATGTCAATATATAAGGGATCAATATCGATTAAAAAAATTGACATTAATTTAGGGGATTGATATCAATTTGGGTGATCAACATCAATCTCAATAAAAACCATAAATAGGCATCTGATGTGGAAAAAGGCTCATTTAACTATCAACAAAAATAAAAATCTGAGAGCCAAATTTGAAATACATTAACCTTAAAAATGAACATGAGAGAGTATGGAGGTGAGAAAGAGTGCATGATGATGACTATATTATAAGGTAAGGGTTAAAAAATTTAGTAAAAATTTTAGGAATTTTTTGTTTTTTGTTTTTTTGTTATTTATTTTAATCCCAAAGAAGATAATGCACAATGGTATAAAAAGACCCCTTAGGATGACTTCCATGAATTCATCATATGAGATGATTGTGTTATCTTAGGAAATTAATGGTTTTTAGTAAATAAGGAAATAATTATTTGGGGTTTTTCCTATAATAGGTGAAACTTATCCATGAGAGAATGTTATGTATAGAGCTAGGGTATACATATTCAAGGTTGAGGTTATAATGACTATCAGATAACCATAAAACTATCATATCATTATTTGGTATTTTGAGATAAGGGATTATGACAATATGCAAGATGACACAAGATCTATCAACTATAGTAAGGACATAGATACAATGCATTAAGATGTTCCCATTCTCGTTTACCATCAAAAGAAGCCAACGATATGTATGGTCAAAGCCAATTAGGAGAAAATTTACCCATTTTACTTCCTTCCATATTAGTGACATGTTGATTTTGTTTAAGTAAAAAATATCCAATATTAAATTCATGCTCTCTTACATGTAGATTATATGCTCATTTTAATCATTCTTGATATATATGAAGGTGATGAAGGGCTATTACACGATGCTCATCTAAGAGTTTGAGCTGGGATAAAATTTCATGATGGAAATCCTCATTAGAAATGATGTATTTAATAGAGATGTAAAGGGAAGGGATTTAGACTTCCAATGGAAGTACAACTTCTAAACCATAGACTAAAGAAAATAGAGAAACACCCGTAGGGGTTTGAATACTAGTTTGATATGCCCATAAGGTGAAAGGGATATGAAGATGCCAATCCTTGCAACTTCATTAACAACTTTAGTTAGAATTTTGTCTAGATTTTTATTAGATGCTTTTGTTTGACCATTATCTTGAGGGTAATAGGTCAATGAAAAAATCAATTTAATTTTAAATGAATCACATAACACCTAGAATTTTTTATTTTTAAGAGAATTTCCATTATCTATTATTATTTTATATATAACTCCAAAATTACAAATAATTTTATTGTGGATAAACTCCATAATATTTTTTTCCTTAGTCAACATAAGTGGCCCAACTTGCACCCACTTAGTGAAGTATTCTATAGCGGTGATAATAAAGTCATGACTCTAGGAGAATTTAGGATTAATTTCCCCTATAAGATCAAGCCACCACTAGGAGAATGGCTAGAAGTCTCATTCTACCTATAAGGATTTACTAGGGACATGGGATAAGTTTGCATGATACTAACATTTTACACACCTATTAATGTATGCACAATAATCTTGATTCAGAGTGGGTCAATAATAACCTAGATGTAAAATATTCTTAGTGATTGTGTAGCCATTAAAATGTCCACTTCATGACCCATCATGGAATTCCTAGATGGCTAGGGTAGCTTCATGCTTTTCGAGACAATAGAGAAGAATAACATTGAATCCATGCTTATATATAACACCTCCCAGTATGATATAGAAGGCAACTTTCTATTGGAAGATGCATCTATCACCTTTAGATAAATGAGGAGGAGATAATCCTATAAACAAATAAGTAAATATCTGTGCATACCATGACTCCTTTGGATTTTCCTCAATATTATTAATAGATGGAAGATTAGTTCTTGTATAAGAAGGTTGGTTGACTTGATGGATAAGGACAAATAGCTTGGACTCTTAAGAACAAGATTGGATAAAAGAAGCAAGAGATGCCATAGTATAAGTGAAATTATTAGTTGATCTATGGGTATTTTAGATAACATAATGTTTGAATGTGGATAAAATTTGATAAGCTAAGGTCTTACATCACTGGATAATATCATTCTTGCATTGATATACACTAGTAATTTGATTGACCACTAGCTCAGAATCACCATAGAAATTAATGGACTTGATTCCTAATGTAAGGGTAGTTTAGAGCCCTATAATCAATGCTTCATACTCAACCATATTATTGGTTCCATTGAAGTCTAACTTAAAAGACAAAGGCATGGGAATAACTTTAAGGGGGATTAATATAATTCTTACATCCCCTTCTTTCTCACATTTAAACCCATCAAAGAATAGAGTTATTTGATATTCTAGGACTAACTAAGAAGTGGAAGTGATAAATTCATTAGAAAATTAAAATTTGATAGGTCAGTTATCACTAAGAGGTGCTTTAGCTAGTTGATCAAAAATAATCTTCCCCTTAATAGATTTTTGGTGGAGAAATTCTAGATCAAACTCAGCTAGAAGAATAATCCATCTAGCCATCTGTTAATTTTGGTAAGGCTTAGAGTGCATGAACTTAAGAGGATAATTACTCTTAATTATGTATGTCTTATGGTTAAGTATTTAATGATGAAATTTAGAAGCTATAAGGACCAATGCTAGGCATAGTTTCTCAATATGTAGATAACGTGTTTCATATTTTATGAGGGTATGAATTATATAATAAATAGCTTTCTCTTTGTGATGCTCATCTTGATGGGTAAGCATAACACCTAGAACATGATCTGTAGCTAAGATATAAAGGAAGAAAGGATACCCTTATTTAGGTGGAGTGAGGATAGGAGGGGATAAAAGATAGTCCTTGATCATATTAAAGGCTTCTTGACAATGATAATCCCATATAAAGAGACTATCCTTCTTTAATAAATGGTGGAAAGGTTGAAATCAATAAGAGAGATGGGAAATAAAATGATGAATAGATTGGACCTTGCCTTGCAAATTATGAAGCTAATTAATGTTAGATGAAGGATGCATCTCTAAAATAGCCTTGATTTTAGTGGGTTCCACTTCTATTTCATGAATAGAAACAATGAAACCTATAGTTTACCCATCAAGATGCCAAAAATGCACCCTTTTAGATTTAGATGCACATCATACTAGAGTTGATGATCAAAAATAATATTAAGTATAGAAAGGTGATCTTTACAGAGATTTGACTTTCCAAGGAGATCATCTACATAGTCTTCAGTAATTTTATGGATTATGTCATGAAATATATAAGTCATGGCCCACTGATAAGTGGTTCCTACTTTCTTTAATCCAAAAGGCATAACATGGTAGTAGAAGGTCCCCCAAGGAGTAATAAATTTAGTTTTATGTTAATCTTCTAGTGTAATAAGTATTTGATTATAACAAAAAAAACCATCCATAAGGGACAAAATTTCATGACCAGTAGTCAAATCCACTAATTTATCAATGTTAGGGAGAGGAAAATCATCTTTTAGATAGACAAGATTTAAATCATGAAAGTTAGTAAAAATACAAAGTCCCCTTTTAGGCTTAGTGACCAAAATAATTTTAGACATCCACTGAGGATAATCAATGGGTTGAATAAAGTTAGCAGATAAAAGGCATTGTAATTGGTCTGTTACTAGGAGTGTGATGTAAGGATGCATTTTAAAACATTTTTACTTCATCGATTTAGCATCAAGAATGGTAATGATGTTATGGATAATAATTGAGGGGTCAATACCAGGCATATTGATATAAGACCAAGAAAAGACCTTACTATGGTCTAATAAAAAAGTGGTAAAATCTTGGTTTTCTTTTGGATCTAAGGCTTTTCTAATTTTAATAATCATTTGGGTTTCTAGAGACTTGATATTAATATCAACATGGCTTCATTTAATAATATAGACATTTTGGATGGAAGAGAATTATGTAAATAAGGGTTTTTATCACCCAAATGAGTTAAGATTGACTCACCATCCTGGCACTAAAAAATAGGGATGGTTGGCATATCACATCTTATTAAGTTAAGATATACTAAAAGGATGGTTTAGACTTAACCATCATAGTGGAAGATGAGGGGTTCTAAGGAGATCATATTGACTAAAAAATGCTAGGAGGGATGGATATGGTATCACTAATTAAGGAAGAGGTGTTAGATGAGGAAGATAGTTCTTATTCTTCTAAATATGGTAGAAGAATAGATTTGGGATGGATTTAGAATCTTTCTTAAAACCCAAGACATTATTTTCATGTTGTTTTTTTAAATCTCCTAATGTGACATCATGAGAACCTTGCTCATATCTACCCATGCCAAAGCCTTTTCAAGCACATCGATAAAGGTAGGTTTGAACAAATTAGGGATTGCTAAGAAAGGAGAAATTGGATGTAAATGGTTTAGAACAAGTACTATCATTAGGTTTTGAGGTATCTTGATTGATCCCACCATATATTAAGTGAGTACTCAATAAGGGTGGTCCAAAAGGAATGAGCTCACCTAGGCTGGTTGAATACATGGGTTGTTTATTGGATGGTCATATTATCTAGGAGTGGGTAAGGTGTTAAGGGTTAATAATTGATATTCCCCATTTAAAAGGTACTACATTAGGAGTCAATAGACTTTGGAGTAGGTAATTTTAAATCAAGGATAGTCATGCTAGTTGAGGCTTGATTAGAAGATGAAGATGGAATTGTATCAGGTGAGGGTATTATGACATCACTAAGCCTAAAGGTGAATTTTCATGCTTTAAAGGGATGAGGATTAGTAGGGATGATGTGTACCTAGCCTTCATGATCATATTTAAGGCATTAATGGACTATGAAGGGTACACATCACATCGTGTGAATCTATAGACATCTTAATAAAATGTTATATTGAAATGTCCTTTCAATAATATAAAAGAGCTCATGAATGGTGTGAGGACATACAGAAATGTGGAGAATGAATATTCCTACCATGGGTGCTAGCATGTCATTAAATTCATGAATAATCAATGAGGATTGGGAAAAAATGGTTTCTAGTAGTTGTAATTGTTGGAAATCATGTGAGGAAATAATATTAATACTATCCCCATTATCAATCATAACTCTTTTAATTTGAGTTTGATTTATTTGAGCTATAATAAAAAGGGTCTGATATTGATCTTAAAGAGATAAAAGAACAGCCTTAGAATTAGTAAAAATAAGAGTTGAGACCATTTGGAGGGCTCCTAGAAAAGCTGAAAAAGGTCTCATGAGGTTCACATGGGTAGACCATAATCTCTTGGAGAACTTATATCATTGCCTATTGATGTTGTGGAGAGTTCTCAATAATCTCAGATAATGACATCTTTATAGGCACTTGGTGGAGTTTTTTTAAGATGGAAATTTATACCAATTCCTTGTCTTTAGCTAAGGTAGTTACTATAAGAGAAACTTTATGATTTTGCTTACATGGTTTAAGCGTATTAGGTATAGAGGCTCATATAATTGAAACCTTAGATTTATTAGGATTTTGGTTTTTAGAATAGGTGGTTACATTGATGACATTAATGTGTAATAAAGGTGGATCTAAATAGGGTACTGACTCTTTATTGCTTATAGGACTAATAGGATTATAGATGGGTGAAATGGATGAATAGTGACCTTTTTCTTAGAAGTTTGATCATTGATATCATCAATTAAGAGGTCATAATCTTGGACTAACTATTGGATTATTTCCTTAAAGGATTTGTAATTTTCTATATCATGTCTAGGTACCCTATGATATGCACATATTTCTCAGTTTCTATACTAAGGTCTTTAGGGGTGAAGGTTGATGGACTGTATAGGTGGTAATGTAATGAGGGACATATCCAATAATTATTTCAAGATTATAGCATAAGATCCATTCAAAGCATCATATTATGGTTTTATAGGGGTTTTTATAATAGGCTCCTTTAACAAAGTATTACTCATTTGGTTTTGTCACTTAGCCTTTATAGGAGGGACAATTTTAAGCTCTATGTATTTAGGTTTCTCTAATGGTCCTTTACTGGAGGAAGGTGGATATCAAGATATAGGTGTGACTAATAATGGAGGAAAAATTATCATTTTCCCAAGAATTTGAGTAGAATCACATATGATAGGTAAAAAACATGGATGTGGTGATAGAGATTGTACAAAAGGGATAAGCCCTTTATTATTTTGTGTGTTAACAATAGAGGGGGTATTCAGACTAAGGTTTTTATCTTTTAACATTTTAAAAAGATTGAATTTAACCTAAGGTGAGGTAAGGCTTTCTTCAATGGAATACTAAGACAATTGTCCCAGCTATCGATGGTAGGAGCTTTACCCTTTCCTTTAGTATTTTTAGGGTAAGGAGGTGTTATGGTAGAAGATGGTTTCAAAGGGTCAAGGTTCTAGGTAAAAGGATATGATCTCATTATATGCTTTATAGGGATTAAAGGGGTGGAATGTAAAACTCTATAAGTATCAAGATGTTTATCTATAACATCCTAAGGAGTAGTTTCATTCTCACCTATAGGAGATTTGGTATGAGAAGGTGATGGTTCAAATGAATGATCCCATATAATGAGATCAGGGAGCTCTATGAGGATTTTAGGACTAGTTTTAATGATCTCAGGTTGACTCATATCAAAATCATCTCTTGTAAGGAGATCCAAGACTAAAGGTTTCTCTAGGACTTTTTTAGGAAATAAATGATAATACATTATGTCAATCATATGTGTAGCCTAATTTTGTGCTTCCCTAAGGTTAGTTTGGAATACAATCAATGTGGATGCATGGTTTGGAAATGGTCATTTGAAAATATCTAAATACTAGTTAAGAGGAGCATTTGGATTATCCATCTAAAAGTCCCCCTTGTCAATGAGGTTTTCCTACCAATCTTTTAAAGGATTGGCATCATTATATTTCATACCCTATTACTCTGTGATAAGCACAAAACTCATCTTATTTATAAAAATTGGGTTTAGGACATGTATCATCAACTAATCTAATCAGATGGAGTTCAATAACATTTTCTTGTATGAGTTTATCTAATATCAAAGTATAAGTATCTCCTATAGGGGTATATTTCCTAGGGGAAATTAGTAAGGCCCTTAGGTTTCTACATTTGAGAAGTGGAAGACCCTGATTGGTTGGATGCTAGAGGGGAAGAGGTTTTTATAGTAACTAAATTTGTCGCCTCTTTTGGTTTAGGATTATTGTTATTGCTTTTGGAGGGGTTATATTGAAGTTATTATTACGTAACTTAACTTTTCCCTCTTCAATGCCATGGAGTTCAAGCTTACGGTCCATGGTAAAGGCTTCATCAAAAGTCTTAAAAGTTTGAATTTTTAACATGGATGATATATGTTTTGCATAAGAACATGAAAACAATTTAATTAATTCTATTTGTGGTAAGGAAAAGGTTATTTGGTTGATTAAGCTAAGCCATTGAGCCATAAAGTCTGATATGGATTCATCATCAAACTGTCTAATAACGTAAAGATCCATAATAGTCACTTTTCAAGTAATATTGATCAAGAAGTGTTCCAAGAAAATTTGGGCCAACTACCTAAAGGAAAAGAGAGAATACTGGGGGATGGAATTGTACCAATCCAATCCAGATCTTGCTGATGATATGGGAAATGTTCTAAGTAGGAGGGCATCATCATGTGATAAGGTAACATTCATGTTGAAAGGCTCTAAGATGTTGTTGGGGATCTTCTTTGTTTTAGATATTAGTAAACTTTGGAAGCTCCCATTATGAAGGATACAGTCAGATAGCGATAGAGGGATAGATTAGCTCATTACAAATTTTCTCATATATGAGCACCATATTATGTTTGGAGGTAGAGGCTTCCAAACTATCCATCTTATTCATGAGGATGTTTATAAGGTCTATTTGAGTATTAATTTGAGGGACACTTCCTAAAACACCTTGTTAAAGGGATTGATAACTTGGTAAAGAGGTAAACATAGGCTGTGAGGGAAGGTATCCTACTGTAGTAGACATAATAGTTTTAGATACCACCATGTATTGTGGGACTTTTTTTGGAATATTTTTATATGGGAAGGATTGTAAGTAAGTGGTTATCACTAGTTGTGATGAAGCTATGTACTAGGCAGTCAAGGAGACATACTATTGGGGAGGTTGTGTTGAAGGGATTTGTTTTGTGTGAGTTCTTTTTTATGTGTGTGGGACTTGCTATGAATTATATGCTAAATTTATTCTAATGGGTGGGAGACTTGAAATAATTAACACCACTAATGTTTGGGTAGGTATAGTGGTATTTTGAATCTAAGTAATGAGGGTTGGAGAACTAGTAGATACTATAGGTGGTTGGTTTCTTATTGGTTTCATCACATAGTTATTAAAACTAGATGGAAGAGATTCAATGGAAAAGGTTACCATGGTCGTGGTAAATTCTCTAGTTTTCTAAATTCCCTTGAAAGGAATCCCATACATATGTGGAGAGCTTTGGATATGGGGGGAAGGATAAATATGTATTACTCAACTATTAAGATAGTAATTAAGAGCAATGGGGTTATTGTCTAGTATTTTTACAAAAGAAGGATATCCTTAAGGATAATATTATGGAAACACAAGATTCTCAAAGGACTCAGGAGAAGAAGTGGGACTAGGTGTATGTTCCATTGGGGAGGATGTAACACCCTCCTTAGATTCTTTCTTTGACTGTTGCCTAGTTAAAACCATGAGATAGAAAATTAAAACAAAAATAAAACAAACAAATAAAACAAAAATTTCTTTTTGAATTATCTCATTTTAATGATGGATGAAAGACACACACACTAAATTCATTCTATAAAGTTTTTGCCTCTTGTAATTTTATAATGTGAAAGGAAATATACATAAAGAAAAGATAGAAAAGATCCTAATAAATGGTAATCTAAGGATGGTTTTAGGTATTTTGTTTTAGAACTCAAAGGAGATCTATATTGGTATCGATACGTGGCTTGATACTTGGGGCTTTCTCCCCTCACATCATAAACTCATAGCCAATATAGGTGCTTAGCCAAAATATACTAGTGGTCCAGAGATTATACTTAGCTAGAGAACTAAGTTGGTCCTCCCCTTGGTGGTGAAATACATTTAATTATTTTTTTAGATTTTCTATATTTTAATTATTTCTTTTCTTTTTATTTTTTTCCAATTCTAACCTCTAAATTTCCTTTTATCTTATATTATTTGTCTTTTCTTTTGTTTTTTCTTTTCCATGATAATTTCCATTTTTTTAATATATTTTAATATGGAGTGTTGAAATTACATAATTTGATTAAATTAAATTAGCATCCAATATACTATAATAAATTTTAAGCGATAATTTCAAATTTTACAAATAACCTATATTTTAAATTTACTTTTGTCAAAAAATTTCCTACCAACATTAATGGCAAAACATGCTAAATACATAAAAGAATTCATTTTTATATTTAACTTACTTTGGAAAACCATAAAAAGCAATATTCTAAGAAATAAATAAACACACCATAATCAATCAAGTTTTTAATGCATTTATACCATGTACTAACTATTGTGGTGTGTGTAAGGTTTTTTCTAGCTATTTGTCAATGTTCGACATCTCCATCTATGTCACCCTCTCTGATGATGCTCTCCCTTCAGCATGCTCTTAAGGATGAGATATCCTACATCTATCTCAAAATAAGTAGGTGATTAAATCATATCTCATGATAAACATATAAAAATAAATATGACTGAAGCAATACATTAATATGCTCAAAATGTAAACATATACATTAACCAACACTTAGTAAGTAATAATGTATCATTATGTATCTAAGAAATATTTTACTATCCCATAATAACATAAATCTTAAGCTTAGTCATAAATATAACCAATATCATATGTGTCCACTATAAATATCCATGAATAGTCAAATAATTTGCTTAGTAAGGAATTAAGATGTAATATGTCATCTCACTTAGTAAGTCCATTATGGGTTTAAATTAATCATATGCAAGAATACAAAGCAACACTATAGGACATTCAATTAGAAGCAAAGTTAAAAATTGAAAACAATATGGTCAAAGGGGATTTATTGAATACTATAAATAGTTTTTCAAGAAAATATAAACCATAATGGTCCATTCAAAAATAAATTGAAGACGTTACAAATAATTTTATAGTAGTTTAAGTATGTGTCTTTATCTCATGTCCATAGGGAAGGGAATAAAGAGGCATATAACATGGCCAATTTAGGTGTTTATATCCCATGTTTTAACCATTAGACTAAGGTTGATTAATTAAATATCTAATAATCCAAATAATTGCAAGTGATGTGTAAAATGAAATAATCCTCTAGGAGGGAGTTAAATTAAATGATTTGTTTCTTTAAATGGATAGGCACATAGTTTGTGAAACTCATGCAATGATGTTGGTACTCATTATGAGGAATGGAAATTGACTTTTGAAGAATGTGTGAGAGAGAACAAGTAATTTAACCATTAATTGATTTTACACATCAATATTAGAGTGTGTGGTGGTTAAAATACATTTTAATCACATAAATAATCTGATCAAGTAAAATTACTTTATCATGGGAAAACAATGAGATAGGATCAAACCAATGTCTTGTAGAGAAGCTAAAGAAGACCTAGATGTTCACTGAAATCTACTAAAGGGATGACTTATGAATTTCATGGTGAAGATATTTGGCTCTAAACCTTATATTTCAAAGTATTTTGATATGGGGATGTGAAGAGAGAGTGGATAGAATAAGGGGTTTATGAATTATATATATGAAGAAGGTCATTAGGGAAATATTAAGGATGTATTGTGAAGTAATGAGGGATTTCAAGGATAAAGGTGTAAGGAAGAATTAATGAAGATTTTATTCAATACTAAAGAGATAATTAAGATCAAGAATAAAGACCACTTTAGAATGGAATTACTTGTGATTTGGCTAGGAATTTACATGCATATCATAAAATATTTAACTTTGGAGGGAAATTATAAGATCATACACTATCATCATTTAATTTTGATGAACTACTTCAAAGGTCAAAAAATTCGTTTTCCATATTATTTTTTTATGTCACTCAAGAACTTTTTCATCTCTATCATTCAAATTTAGTCATTGATATCATCCATCAAGGTCTCATATTTCTTATTGTCAGAGGAGTGGACCCTTATGGGTTAAATATGTTGTCAAAACTATTAAAGTGGATATTAGAGAGGATTAAGTGGAAAAAAAGTGTTGAATAAGTCACAAGGACCCAAGAGGAGGATTCTCAAGATTTGGGAACCTAATAAGAGGATTCATACGATACCATAGACTAGACACATGAGACCTAAGAGGATGATTCTTCTAATATGATTAGTTACACTCATAAAGAGAAATAAATAAGTGAAGGTAAAAATAAATCACTACAATATAATCCAAATAAGTCTAAGTATAATGTGGTTTAAACAAATAAAACTATAGTCTCCCATGAAAGTAAAATTGAAAGATAATATGAAAGATAAAGAGTTTGAGACACCACAGGAAATATTCAAATTTCCCATGGTCAAGAGTACAAAATCCTTAGAATTGGATGATAAAATTGAAAATATAGACTAAAAAATATCCAAGAAATAAAAAATGTGTAATTATATGAAGGAGGAAATGAAGCAAATCATGACCAAGTTAGAGATCATCAAGAATGAGGGAGATAATATGAGAGGTGAAGGAGTGGGGAAAGCCTAAAATGTTACAAGAGGGTTATTTTTATGGTAAAATGAAAATAAGGGGTTAAAAATAAATCTAAATCCACATAGTATGAGAAGTAATAAAAGGTAACTCATTTCATGAAGAGGGATCATGAAAATATTTCATAAGATTTAAATAATCCTACCAAAATTAAAGAGGTGGAAGTTTTGGCCAAGACTCAGAGTAAATGCATTCATGCCAAGAAGTACAAGGTGAAATATTTGATTGAGGGACTGATTAAGTGAATTAGGTGCTACCTCAAAAAATTAAAAAAAATAATAAGGAAGATAATTCTATATGTTCTTACTTTCACAACATGCCCCATTTTCAAGTTAAAAATGGTGACCCTATTTTTCTTGGCTGATCTAAATATTATTACATCTGGTCTAGGAGACCTTTCATATTTCAAGGTTTGCTTGGAAGTGGGTGGCTAAGTATATTAAATGTTTATGTTTAATACATGATTCATGGTTAACTTTATATTTAAGATCTTTTCAATTTCAAACTTAAGATATTGAATCAATTTACACATGTTAGGTCTTGGTTTATTTTATCATTTGAATCATCTTTACTCCTAAAACTTAACTCAGACTGACTTTTGTTTCAACCACTAGTTTAGAGACCATCTTTTTTATTTGTAAATAATTTATTTATTCTCCATGTAATTAGACTTTTAAACCTATTTTATGTGAATAGGTTTGATTTATTATCTCTTTCATGTTATTTCATATTATTTTGGCTAAGTCTTTCACAAAAAATATTTTTCCATGACTTTTTGCCTTAACTATGCTCACAAGTATGACTTGACCATCTTGACCATATTTTTAATGTCATTTTAGGCCATTTCTGAACTAAGCATTGAGTTCTAGGTTCCTCTTAAGTTTGTCTTAGCTAATTTTATTTATTTAGGTCCTATCCGTAGCCATTTCCTTTATTTTCTTGTGAGTCTTTAGATCCCCATCATATCCTTCCATATGTCATGTTAGATCATTAAAAAGTTCCATAATAGTCCAAAAAGTTTCGAATTAAAATTTCCCTTGAGCCCTGAGATCACACCACATGGCATTCAATGACACAATGTAGTGAGGTATTTATCAAAATCTAATAGTTCCCTAGTTTCGATGGCCTAAGAGTTTACCATATGGTGACATCATAGGATCATGTGCACTCGATAAGGTGGAGGCTCCAATAAAGTCTAATATTTATGTGTCCCTAAGGACCTAAGATTTCATGATGTGGTGACACCCCAAGAGATTAGGACCATGATACAAAATCAATATAGCAACTAGATCCTAGGCCCAACTTTTTAGGATAATGCCATGTGGCATTATCTTATATGTCTGATCCATAGGCCTAGATTAATGAGGGACTAACATGTGTCACCTCAATAGCATTAGTATTCCCTTGAGTTAAAATTGTATGGGCATCTTCCCATTATCAAACCATAAACCCTAGGCCTCTAGGTTAATAAATAATTACCACATGACACTTGAGTAATTAAATTTGATGTATGTCCTAAATGTCAAAACTATCGAAGGACCAAGGAGAATGATTGGTCTAAAATTCCCATCAAGGATTGCATGAATTTAAATATCTAAATTTGCTTAGATATATTCAATCTTGGTCTCAATTGTGTTTTAGAAATATATCAAATCTCCATTATTGAGTATGTTTCACCTTAGATTTAGGCAAATTATCTAACTATTTTTTTAAAAAAATAGCTTCTTTTCAAGAGAAATTTAATTTATTTTTGATTAATTTTGTTACTAATGGCCAAGTGTTCATATGGTTTCACTTTCTAAACTTATTTGATCTCATAAAAATGGGTGAAATTTACTTTGGATTTATATTTAGGTTTATTTAAAGTGTCTCTCTTTTTATTAATTTCATGCCCTTTCTCATCCATTTCAAGAACTTAACAATTCAAATTTGAAAAAACTAACCATTTTCATTTGAATTGTTGGGGTCATTTCTTTTTCAAAAACTCAGTCATTTTAATTCAAAACTACACCCATTTGTATTTTCCTACAAGTCCCACATTTACAGGTTGTAGATTATTTATGATTCCACTTGTCACTCTTTCATAGACCCCAATGGACCCAACCCATTAAAAAAATATTTTCATAACTTAGTCAATTCTTTAAATTTTTATTAGATCCATGTGTCAAATTTATACTTATTCAAGACTTAGTCAATTATTTAAAAAAGTTCATAGAGCCATGTGGTGTATTTATACCACTCCAAGGGACTTAATCATTTCAAATTCACCCAAAATTCTTCAAATCTCTGTATCACTAGGATTATGCCAAGTAGCATAAATCTAATAATCTGCTACCTCATGTGACTATGTACATAGCCAAATCCTCTAGGTGAGTGATTGAGTAGGATGCTACCAATAATATGATATTGGTGACTCACCATACCAGGATAATATGTATAATCTCAAAACACATTAGATCATCAAGAGAGTGAGATGCATCCATGTATCAATATCTTGGACCTTAGAAGCATCTTGCATAATGAATACATAATAAAGCAAGTGGGTGAATGAGATAATAACAATTGGCACAATCTCATCTTACCATAGCCAAAGAACATTTAGCTAGGAGGATGCAAAAAGAAAACAAGAAGAATACAAGTGAACCTAGTGGATAAATGGGTGGGACTAGTCATCAAATGTGCCTGAGGACTAAATTTGATTCCTCTCTAGCCCATTATGGCTGTCAAACCTAAGGTTCAAATATATTTGAAATATGGGTACATAAGGATGAAAAAATTGGTTCCTAACCAAAAATAGATACATAAGTGAAATCCAAACCAATGATAAATCAACTAGTGGTATATTTTTTTAAGTGGAAAAATCCCAAGGTAATTGGCAAGTGATCAAGAAGTGATCTATGTGGCATTTAGATCATGACCAAATAATGTTTGAAATTGATGAATTGAGGAGGATTGGTTATAGAGCTTGAATAATCTCACACATCTTGGAGGCTAGAATTAGTCTATGAAATGATCAACTAAGTTAGTGTAAAGAGTGGATATTTTAATCTAAGTAGTGATTTTAATCCCAATATAGGCCTAGCCTTAACATGTGCACTCAATTTTAGTAGGATTTGGTAGTTAAATCATGAGATTCCTTGAAGTCATCTTTGAATTTTCAATCTTAGGACTAGAGTCCCTTGAGTATATAGTATGTTTTAAAGGGATTAATTAAAGTGGGCTCATTGTGTACTAAAATATACATTATGAACCTAAATTTTTTGTTCCTTATGCCTTTTAATTTTTAGGATAATCTCTTCCTTTCCCTTATAAACTTAGAAACTACCCCCATCAACCTTCAAGTGGTTAGTAACCAAAGTTACTTATTTTAGGATTGATTGGGTTAGTGACAAGGTTTACTATTTTATTATTTTATTTCTTTTTGTCTCTTCTCATTATCCTTATCTTTCTCATCTTTGGCAGCATATCAAATATTTTCTTTCATGTGGGGAATCTTTAAAACAAATATGATTCTTTCCAACCATCCATTTAGTTCCCAATGATAGTTGGATGTGTCTTTAAGATCTAATAAATCAATAGATCTATTTTAACTAGTGGTTGTGGGAAACCTATAGGTGAAGCCTATAGTTGATACAGGCACTCCATAGTGGCTATGGTTAACCTATAGGTAAAGCCTATAGTTGCTACAAGCACTCTATAGTGGCTATGGGTATCTTGTAGGTGAAGCCTATAGTTACTATAGACACTCTATAGTGGCTATGGGAAACCTGTAAGTGAAGCCTATAGTTTTTATGGGCAACTTCTAGGTGAAGCCTATAGTTTCTATAGGCAACCTATAGTAGCTATGGCCTAGCAATATTTTTCAACCTTTCATGACCCTTCAAATGCTTGTTAGATAAAGTCATACAAATATAATTTAATCAAGGAAAAAGTATCAATAATTCATAACATCACACACACACACATACATATACATATACAGATACATATATATATGTATATATACATATATACATACATATATATATATACATACATACATATACATATACATATATACATATATATATAATGTATATATATGCATATATATATATATATATTATACATGTGTATATATATATATATACATGTATATATATGTATATGTATGTATATGTATATATATATGTATGTATATGTATATATATGTATATATATATATATATATATATATACATACATATACATACATACATATACATACATATACATATATATACATATACATACATATACATATATATACATATACATACATATACATATATATATATACATACATACATATATATATACATACACACACACACACACACACACACACACACACACACACACACACATATATAGACACACACACACACACATATAAAATCATAACTTCATTCATTCATTTGCATAAGTGATAGATAGCTATGGGAATTACGTGGAAAAAATATATATACTAAGCATGGATGAGGCTATAAAACTAAGCAATTGGTGATCTCATCACCACCTCCCATACAACCCAAATTTTAGCCCAAGTCATTCAACAAATGAACATTATGAAAAATTATAATACCAACCAAATGATGTAGCTTCAACAACATCTAATCAATGTGGCTAATCAACCTCCAATTATTCATCCTCAAGATAATCTTAATTATATTCCTCCACCTCTTAAGGATGCCTCAGGTAAATTTAATCCTCAACTAATAATGAATAAAAAGATGCTTCAAACCATTAAAAATATACCTTTAGCTCCTTTCATTGATTCCATATATATTGGTAAAAAATATCCAACTATCAAATATGATAGGACTAAAGACCCTACCTCATTTCTTAAAGCCTTTGGTAACCTTTACAAAGAGTGGATCTAAACTAATGCATTCACCACTACTAAAATCTTAGTCAAAACTTTTAACGGTGATGTATTATAATAGTATAATCAACTACCCCAACATTCCATTTGACAACTTGAAGTTTTGTTTAATCCTTTGGTTAAAGAGTTTCAACACAATGATCTTCCTAAAAACTTTCTTATCCACTTCATCAATGCTAAGCAATCTCCAATTGAATTATCTCATGAATTTATTAAAAGATGAAAATATTTAGCTCATAAATATGATCATAACATGAATGATGATAACTTATTCAAACTCTTTATCATAGCTTTAAGTCCTACTCTCCAATATAAGGTTCTAACCTTTTCTTGTCAAACACTTAATGAAGCTCTTGAGCAAGCTCAATGTCAATACTTTTTTATGAAACAATTCCAACCTAATCCTAAACTTATTAAAGGATATTTCTAGACATCTAATGTTATCACTAGTAATACTTTGTAAACTAAACAAGGGGTTGCCAAAATTGATATTCTTCACCTTCTCATACACCTCTTTTAGTTTATCAAATGAAAACAAATTTACCGCCCTTGAAACCTTTCATCTATCCTAATTCTCCTCCTAAGTGGTATAACCTTAATCTCTTTTGCTAGTTCCATGTTGACATTGGGCATTCTCATGAATCTTTTAGAGGGATAAATAAATTTGATATCTCCTATTTTCTTGGTGATTCATTCAATCATGAAGCTATGATCAATCTTTGTCATCAAGAATACACTATTGCTTCCCAAAAATGAAAAAATTTCAAAGTTTCTACCTCTAATAGCTAAAAATATTATTCTAATAATCAAGTAAATGTAAAAGATGTTTATGCCATCAATGTTGATTATGACCAATATTATAATAACTCTTAATATATTAACACTGCCAAGGTCAATTATCATCATAAATTGGCTCACAAAGATCTCGTTACCAAGCCTAAAAAGCCATATTTAGAAGAAAAAAGTCTTAAATATACTAACACCTCTAATGTTGATTTGAAAGCACATGAGCAAAAACATCCTCCTTCCAATCCTCCAACCATATTTATACCTTCCAAAATTGATTTACATTCTAAAAATCATGTTGGTTCTTCAAAATCTCAGTGGAATTTTCTTGAATAACTCAACTCTATGCCTTGTAAGATTCATTTCATGGAGTTGGTTTGCACTTCATCCTATCATCATAAATTATTTATGTAACAACTTCAAAAAATTGAAGATCCATCATTCATTGATGAAGAACCACCTTATATTGACTCTAAACCTACTAATGTTAACTCCATTAAAACCTTGTCTCCTTTTTCCAAACCTTACATTGAGTTTTTTTAAGAGGATATGATCAATGATGAAATTTTTTATATGATGATGATCCACCACTCTTTATTAAAATATCCATTAATACCACTCTTATCTGAAAAGTCTTAGTTGTTGAAAGCTCTATTATTAATGTGAAATCCTTATGGCTTATATAGTATCTTGGTTATATCAAGGATCATCTCAAAAAAACTCATCTTACTTGTCATGGTTTGGATAAGACTAATCAAAATCCACTTGGTTATATTTAGATTCCATTAACCATAGGAACTAAAACTATTTAAATCAAGATTTTGGTCCTTGATCTCCTTTTATCTTATAATATCCTCCTTGGTCATCCATAAACCCATTAAATGTGAGCTATTAATTCTTTTGGTAGTCAATTTATTAATACTTGTATAATGGAAAATGGTAAAAGCATGAAGTTGATCCAAACCCTTAGAGCATTCAGCTTCCTAATCCTAAATCTCAATATCATATTACTACAAATCCTAAAATTAACAATGCTCCTTTACCTAATTTCATCAACATGAGTCCTAATCTACAAATTACTCTTATAGATTTTGATGATGATGAGCCCAATGAATTACAACACACTTATAATACTACCAAGTTACCTACATATATTTTACAATGGATTCCTCTTTCTCTATTACCAAGATACCATAATATTCCTCTTATTGATGATATTACTGACTTTACCCCTCCATGTAATGCTTAAAAGCCTTCTTTACGAGAATATGCCTTTAATTGCAATGATTTTGGAGTAGCTAAATTATTTCAAGATCTTTTTATCATGTATCCTCGTACATTAAAAAATATTGTGATTTCACCTTCTTAAACTCCCCCTGATTCTCAAGATTGTATAATTTTTCCAACGTATGATGACAACTATATCATGTCTCAAGGTCAATCTAGAGATTTGGATGTCCAACATTATCAAAAAACTTTATCCCAAATCCATGATTTTAATCAAGATGTGCATACCATTTCTATGGATCATACCTTATATCTTAAGGGTCATGTGCCTCCCATAAATCCTCTTCTTATCAATACTCCTTGGGTGGTAAAACAAATTATACCTTACAAACCTCCAAAATTTCTTACACCTTTAGATCCAATCATTACATCTAATCCTTCTCCCATTATTTAATCCATTGATATTCCAATGTCTTCTACTCCTACTTCTCTTAAAATTACACTTGATGTCAAGGCAATTGATGCCCATCAGATTCATCCTAAGTATGATAACCATGGAAATCAAATTCTTCATCTTAAATTAGATGTTGAATATTATGGTTATCTCCCTACCTTGCCTAGAAATGAAGATTTTCTTGAGTTACTTCATGCCCAAGAACCTTAACTTCCTCAATAACATCATAAACTTATAAATTTTAGAACTAAAACTCCTTTCTTCAATAACTTCATTACTCTCATTGCTCTTAAAAGAAATCCAATTTCAGCCTTTCCTAATGGACATTAACACTTTTAAGATGGTAATGATATGCTTATTAAATAAACCATTCACATCAAATATGGTACCCCATCTTGTCCTTGACTAATTATAGTTCATCAAGATCTTTCACCTATTGAATATGATAATTTTAGCTTATTATTTTACAAATATCATGAAGCTTTCACTTTGTTTTATGAGGACATGCCTAACATTGATCCTAGTTATTATGGTGCATAATATCATTACTTATCTTGATGTCAAGCCTATGCATCAAAAGCAAAGAATTTTTTTGCCTAAATTTTTAATTTTATATCATAAGGAAATCATCAAATTACTTGATGCTAAATTTATCAAATCAATGGATTATTCTAAATGAGTGTCCAACATTATTCTTATTCAGAATAAAATCACTATGGTTATTCACATTTGCATTAATTTATGTAATTTGAATCTTTCTTGTCTCAAGGACAACTTCCCCTTACTTTTAATAGATGCCATCTTCCATTTCACAACTGGTTATGAACTGTTATCTCTTATGGATGGTTTTTCAAGATACAATTAGATTCATATCACTCTTGAAGACCAACATAAGACTAATTTCACCA
The DNA here is from genome assembly GCA_037957365.1 of Torreya grandis. NCBI lineage: Eukaryota > Viridiplantae > Streptophyta > Pinopsida > Cupressales > Taxaceae > Torreya > Torreya grandis. The sequence goes on along the minus strand of JARHVA010003768.1, from coordinate 732,110 downwards.
TGAAATGGGGCACCTATTGCTATGTCAAAATGCTATTCAGTCTCAAGAATGTTAGATCCACTTACCAACATGTAATTAATCACATCTTTCATGATCTCATTCACAAAATTATTGAAACCTATGTGGATGATCTCATTGATAAATCCAAGCATTGTAAGAATCATCTTTAAGATCTTGTTATCATCTTTGATTATCTCCTTGGATATAAAGTTAGACTTAATACTTATAAATGTGTCTTTGGAGTCACATCTACCAAATTATTAGTATTCTTAGTCTCTCTCTATGGTATTGACATTTATCTTTCCAAAATTAGTGCTATCATCACATGCCTATTCCTCATTCTATTCCCAACATTCATACTTATTTGGGCAATATCAGAGAAATTAGATGCTTTGTCCCTAAAATGGCATATTGAATTCACTCCATAAATTCCATTCTCATGAAAATTAATACTTTATAATTCATGGATCCATGTCAAAAAGCCTTTGATAACATGAAATATTCTTTACTTCATCTACCTATACTTCATCCTCCTTCAAATAATAGACCTTTGATTCTATATACTTCTTCCACACCTATTTCAGTTGAGGCAATGCTTTCCCTATAGGATGATATGGGAAAAGACTATGTTATATCTTACATTAACCACATCCACATTGGTTAAGAAACATTTTATAGCAAAATTGAGCATGATTGCCTCACTATCTATTTTGTGGCTAAAAAGCTTCTTCATTTCATGATTTACCAAAATACATACATCATTATTCATTCCAAACCCCTTCATCATTTCTTCTCCAAATCCTTTGTTTCTAGAGATAGAATGGCAAATTGATGGTCCTCCTTATGGAATTCAATCTTTGCATTATCACTCAAAAATTTGTTCAAGGGAAAATCATAGCTTACCAACTTGCTATAGCTCCTATTATAGACACTTCTTCCCTTCAAGATCACCTTCCAAATGACAATATTCTTTACATTAAATTTTTTAATCAAGCCATCTCTCTTAAAGATTATTTTCATAGCTTTATCATTGATCTTGAAGCCAATAATCTAGATAAATTTTCCACTCCCTCCGATACTACTAAAACAAAGGTAGTTATCAAGGAGCTCCCTTAAATCAATGTTGAATTTCATGAGAATACTTGGACCCTCCACATTTATGGTGATAAATGACTTCAAGGAGTTAGGGTAGGTTGTATTCTCATAAGTCCTCTCCGTAAGATCATTCCTTTAGCTTTTTGTTTCACCTTTGATGTCACTAGTAATATGGCCAAGTATAAAGATCTTATCTTAGGCATGAGAGATGCTCTTGATCTATAAATTCAATACCTTTATTATTTAAGTGATTCTCAAATTATTTGTCATCAAGTTAATGGTGACTATCAATGTAAAAGTGAGAACCTTATCACTTATCATCAATTTGTAACCATTCTTGCTAAGGATTTTATCTCTTTTAATATTGAGCCTATTATTAGAGATCAAAATTCCATTATTGATTCTCTTACCTCTTCATCTTCTCTATTTTATCGTCATCAATTTCTTTCCAATACTTCTTTTCTTATAAAAATAAGAAAATATCTGACTTCCACTCAACCACTAGATTGGCTTATCTATCATATTGAGGTTGTTACCATTAGAAAAAGATCTTGGTATAAAGACATCATTCAATTATTAGAACACAAAACTTATCCTTCTAATTTAAACCCTCATGAAAATACATGTATTCATAAACAAGCTTTTAGGTATTTATTTTGACACAACATCCTTTATTATCATAATATTGAAGGTACCTTACTAAATTGTGTTATGAAAGATGAGGTCCCTCCTCTTCTTGAACAATCATGTGGGGGAATTTGTAGTGGTCACTGTAGTGGAGATGCTCTAAAATGCAAATGCCTACATATGGGTTTCTTTTCAACCTCTCTTAAAAATTAAGCAATTAAATATGATAAAAAGTGTACTCTTTGTTAGTTTCAAGATGATATTATCTATTCACCTCCTACCAAACATAGAACTATTGAGTCTCCATGGCCATTTTCCACATGGGGATTTTATCTCATTGGTAAATTTTTTTGCTCCCAAGATGGTCATGTCTTTATCATCACTGCTATCAAAAATTTTACCAAGTGGGTCAAAGCCATGCCCCTAATTAATGTCACTAGTCCTACCATTTCTAAATTTAATCATACAAAAATTATTTTCCACTTTGGAGTTCCTAATACCATCATTTTTTATAATGGTGATAACTTCAAAAAAAACATATTAAACAACTTTGCAACAAATTCAAGATCAATCACAAGTTTTCCATGCCTTATCATTCACAATGTAATGGTCAAACTAAGGCAAATAATAAAATTATTAAATAAAATTTCTAAAATAAAATTCATGAAACCTACATAGATTGGAATATTCATCTCTACCCTACACTTTGGGCCTATCAGACTAGCATACGCACTACCACTAGGGCAACTCCATTTTCTCTAGTATATGGTTATGAGTCAGTTCTTCCTTTAAAATATGAGATTTTCACTCTTTATATATATATATATATATATATATATATATATATATATATATATATATATATATATATATATATATATATATTCATGGCATTTTTCCCAATACATAATTGTGTGAAGCTCACGTTCATTTCATTGATCTTCTTGATGAACATCATCTTTCTACCTTACAATATAATTGCTAATACAAGGCTTGCATTGCCTGACAATAAAAAAAATGTGTTTAAATATACACTTTTAATATTGGTGATCTTGTCCTTAAATTAGATTACACCCATGATAAAGAAGGTAAATACACCCAAAAATAGTGGGGGCCATATTTAGTTAAAGACATTCTTAGTCCAAGCACTTATTATCTTCAAACCCAATGAAGGCCATGTTTTCAAATATCCCACCAATGCTCAATTCCTTAAAAATTACTTTACCTAAACATTTACTTCTTATCATGTTTTTAATCTATATCTATCTAACAGTTTTTATAGGTTACCTAAGCATGGGTCTCTCCCTTTGTAGCAGTTTCCTTACTTTTGCAAACCTTTAGTCCTCCCTTCTAGTTTTTTAGTTTCTTGATGTACCATAGTCTTCTTTACCTTCTTAAATTTTCTCTTGTTTTTTGTACCCCTTGGGTTTTTTCTTGTTATTTGCTTTATAATACTATGGATAGGACCTAACATTCCTCGTAAATCCAACATCTTTTATTTATTTTTCTCTCTTTTATTATCACTCCTTGCCAATGTTATTTTGGCATCCTTTGGGTTTTTATTTTGTTAGTTGCTTTGTAAGATCATAGATAGGACCTGAAATCACTCAAAAAATACTACCATTTATTTTCTTACCTCACTTTAATTTTTTTTTCTTGTCATCACCTTGGTGGGTTTCTATTTTATGAGTTACTTTTTAAGACCGTGGATAGAACCCGACCATCCTCATTGAATTTCCACCTTTTCATGTCATTGATCCTTGTTCTCAAACTTTATATTTTGCTTCTTTTGCTAGATGAAATATACACAATAATCTATGTTAGCATGTTTTGCTCCACTTCCCTCTTTCTTGTGATAAAGAATCACACATTACTATCATTATATCCCACTTTGCCCTTTGTCACTTTTTATTTGTGATTTGAATAAATTTAAATTGTTCCATGTGTCATTCCTCTTGATTTCCCCTTCCTTTCATCTTCTCATTAGATAAAACAAGGTCTAAGTCAAGATAGCTCTTTTATTTCACCTAGATTTACAAGACTCTTAAACCCCATGCTCTTTGAAGTTTCTCTCTTAGCAACCTTGTCCCAAGTTTTCAAAATCAAAGTCATATTTAGCACCCATGTTTGATCTTCCAAATCCATATGGAGGAGGAATATTATAAAAATACATCAAGAAAGCTAAAATATAAATCATTTAAAACAAAAGGCAATGATATCTAAAAGGCAACATATAAAATCTCAAGAGTTAAAATCACACTAAAAGATGAGATATAAAGCACATTTCCTTATATTCAAAGTTAAAACTCCATAGTTAGCCTAAAAATAGAGTTGAGGTACTTTGGGGTATAGTAGGCTAGTATATTAGAAGAGGAGAATACAAAAATATTTGTGCTACCTACTTTCTCATGCAAGTACCCAATCTTCACAATAGATCGATGACTCTATAAGGGGTCTTGAAGAATGGGGAACATGTCATGGGAAGGTAGGTCCATTTTAATTTTCATGCATATAACCTTTATGGGATGATCTATATACTCTATTTGTTTACCCAAGACTTGTGTCACTAAGATAAGTTCTTCATAGTCCTTAAGGTCAAAAGTCCTTTTGTTTTGACAAACCTAATTTGAGTGTCATAAATTTGAAAAAGAATTCCTCTAACTTGGTTTTTCCTTCTTCTCCCCTCCACCCATTTCATTTTCTCCCTTGATATACTAATTGTTATTCTAAATAATTTTTCCCTCTTCTCTACTTACTTCTTCTTCATCTCTTAAAAATATTCTAGCACTACTCTATTTCAATTTTATCTATCCTTAGAGCAAAATAACATGTTTGAACAACTATGGATTCTTCTTTCTTTACACCATGATATTACATTTCTACACTTAATTTAATTTCTTTTTACCATTTTTAATTATTTTACTATCTTGTTGTTATGGACACCAGAGTTCGTACCCTTTTTCCATTATTGAGTGAGGTTGGCTTGTTACTTCTCACTCAACAATGTTGCTTTCCCTTTTATGCATCCTTTTTCCATTGTTGAGTGAGATGTTGACTGTTACTTGTATATAACCTATATTGGTTAAGTACCCACACATATCATGTATTTTCATGGTATTTTCATAGGATAATATGACTGGAGAATATGAGTCTTATTCACATCTTGCCATGTCTTTTTGTCTGATTTGTCTTGGTTTTGTTTCATACCCTAGATAGCATTTTGACTTTTTCTAGTCATTCATAACCTTCCAGACTTAACCCTTACTAACTAAGGTTACTCTTTCCATGATTATTCCATCCCATCAAGTCTTTAAACCTCTAAAAAACAACACCCAAATAGGACTACAACACTAAAACCTAAGGTGTCTTGTTTTTGGCACTGTTGTCTAAGTACAAATTTGATTCCAACGGTCAGTTTTTCTCATAAGATGAGTCTTCCCCTTTTTATTTGACTCATTAATACTTTTTACCATGTTGTAAAAATGTGAATAAATATCCCAAATTAAAATTAATTAGTCTCTTATATAAAGGACTACACAAGGCATTTTATATCTAGCACTTACTACTTTAGCAAAATAAATACTTAAAAATCAGTCAATATTATAGCTCAACATTATGCATTACACATAGATTTGCATTCTTGATCAAGGAAGGGCATAGGAAAATTTCATTATTTCATCTATCATGCACATTGATTATGCACATTTATTAAGGGAGAACTATGTCATATCTGAGAACCTAGCTTGAGGGTTAATGTAGGCAATAGTCAGAACAACAGGGGTTCTTGAATGTGTGGTCATTCTTCCCCTACCCCAATTTTTTCACTTTAGGTTTTGATGTATTCATTATTTACATGTGTGTATATGGATATAAATACTAAAGACTAAAATGGACCTACAATAAGCTCTACTCATTTTTAGCTCTTGAAATTTGGTACACAAGCTCACATTAACAAAGAAAATGAAACCCAAAAAGCTTAAATATTGAGGATAGTAGCACTACGATTAGATTAAAGTGCCAAATACCAAGGTGCCCTGTTTCTATCACTCCTATCATTTCATATAATTAAAGGTAGATCTAGGTTTTAAATAGTGCCATAGTCCTATGTACCAGTTTTTAGACTCTAAATCATTTGAATCAACCTATTTTTCTAGATAAGTACTCTTCTTCCTTGTGCAAACTAATTTGATCAAATTTAACTTAATCTAAATTTTAATACATTTTATTTTAATTTTTCTCATAATATAGACTTGTTTATTAATTAGGAATAAAACTCCATTATTCTAAAAAATAACAAAACATTTGGTAAACCTGACTTACTTCAAATTCCACATAAAAAACCTAGAAACCCGAGGGTAAAATATTTCTGAATTTTTCCATTAATTTCCCTATTTTTCATAAATCTTAAAATAAAAAACTAAAATTAATTGAATTTTTTTCATGAAATCCACTAAAACCCTAGTTTGCATATACTAGGCCCTTTTTATGCATAAAAATCATATGGACCTTAGAAAATATTTGTTACTAATTTTAGACATATTTTTCTAATTTTTCCTACATATATAACTCAAAAATATAAAATTTATTTAAAATATACCCTAGTAAATTTTAAAATTAATTTAACTTAAACCCCAAGCCTTCCTTACCTATTATTTTTAGAAATTATATTTGGATTTTTTACAAATTGTTTACTTTGCCAAAATTCATTTCAAAATTAATAGTTTTATTGTGCAAAAATTTAATTTTCAAATTCTAAGTTTTTAATTTTTTTTTTTGAATTTATACTTTTCAAAATTATTTCTAGAATTTAAATTATTGGCATAATTTTCAAAAATTCTAAAACCCTAGATCTCTAAACTAGGTCCTTACATGCCAAGATTGCCTCCTTTACAAGTTTTAGACAATTAGTTTTAAAAACATTCAAATTATTTGAATTATCAAAAGTCATTTCAAAATATCTATCTTCATAATTATTTTTTTCATTTATTTTCTTAACAATAATCTTTCACACTCTCTTTGGTGAAAAAAATAAAATGGCCACTAAAGCACTTGTTCCCTCTCATCTTGTAGATCAATTTCTTAATTATTCACATAATTATGATAATGAGTGGACAAATTTTCAAAATTTCATATTAGCTAAAAATGTGTAAAATGACTTTACTTACAATGAGGATAATTACTTTTATTGTAATGAAGAATATTATCATGTAGATGAAAGTGATAGTAAAGAAAAATTAGATACATCTTCTCCTCTCAAACCTATCTCTCTCATCCCTTCTTCTAAAGAAAATACTTTTGATAAATGGGAATATCTTATGCATAATGCACCAATTCATAAAATTAATCATGAAATTATAAGTGAACCTTTATTAGGTGATAATTTTCTTCTGTGTGAACTTAATCTCTCTCTCCCTTTTTCTACTTCTATGTTCAAAATACAATAATATAAATGCAATAGAATCAAATTAAAAAAGCATAGTTCAAATAATGCATTATGTGTTCCTAATTCTAATCTCTCCAAAGAATGTTCAAATGATAAATCTTCTACTCTTACTTCTCATGTTGAAAATGAATAAAATGCATATACTCCATCCATGGATAGCATAGATACACATGATATTCCAATTTCCAATGATAACCAATTGCATATTAGAAAAGAATTAAAATTTTCTCTTACACCTTTCCCTAGCAATGATGGAAGTGATAAAAATATGATAGTGAGCATGCAAATGAATATGATAATGAAAGTGAATATGAAATTGATACCTTAAATTCTTCTATCTCAAATGAAAAAATTCAAGATTGTGATAATGTATGGAATAATGATGACTATTATGCATATAGTGATGAATAAAATGCATCCCATGCTTCTAACCCTCTCTCATTATTTATATCAAATATAATTCATGTCAAAATGTTTCTACTCCTTTTATTCATGATTCTATTTCAAATGATGCACATGATAATATTAACATCACATCTTTTACTCAATTAAAATATGATTCACTAAAACATTTATATACCAACAAATCTTCCAAGCCATCCCCTACTATAGTAGAACCCAGTTCTCACTCTTCACCTAAAGAGAATGGTAGCTCACATCCCTCTAGTAAGGTCCAAGTTACCATCCCTCCAAAGGTTCAAGTGAGCACACCCCGTATTTATGATCTAACTGCTAAATGTAGGATTCCCATGGTTAAAATTAATAATAAAATTCAATGATTAAATGAACCACTTCAAGATACTAATGTACCATCCAAGGAGATCATCTATTTAATGCATGTAATTAGTGAATTACAACACCAAGTACATCTCCTTACCTTAGAAAACAAATCTTATAAATCTTGGATGGATGTTAATGATCTACATGGTAACCCTATTTTGAAGGCATTCATAAAAGTGTCAGTGCCTAAGCATTTCTAGACACAATCATTACCTCACTTTGATGAAATTGGAAATCCATTCATACACCTTTAGGCCTTTCTAAAGGCTTTGCTATCTCATGTGAGCCCATTGATTCTACTCAAGTTATTCAGTAGACTTTAGTGGGGAAAGCACAAAATTGGTTCTTTCATATACTCCCCATTGGTTCATTGCACACATGATGACTTAGAGGAGGCATTTCTTAGATATTACATCATAAACATGGGCCCTTATGTTACATATGAGAAACTTGCCACACTACATCATAATTATTCAAAGCTAGTTAGTGAGTATATCTTAAGATTCACGACTCACATGTTAAGATTGATATACAAACCACAATATCTAGAGATTCAAAATATCTTTATTAAGGGACTTCCCAACCTTTCCTTGAGCATATTCTATATCAGATAGAGTCTTATTTTAGTCATTTGTGTTATACAGTTCTAGCTTTGGAAAATAAATTAGGATTTATTGAGGTAGATTCAGTTGACTAGATCACTCTTAATTTCATAGCATCATATTTAGATACAACTCTTAGCACTCAACATCCACCATGTCCTAGACAAGATATGAGACCATAACCAAAAAAGTAACCAGTTAAGAACAAAGACCCAATTTTTAGAGCATAACCTATAGTATGTAATACAAAGAATAATAGTAAAACACCACTATAGTTTGATTCAAAGAAGGATAGCCCATCTATCATTTTATCAACATTACTAGATATGAGGTTAATCACATTACCTTTTATTCATTGATGAGATCCACATCTCTTACATAGATAACCACATCAACATTTTTGTAACTACGTTCATATCCAAAGACACAGAGATAATGACTATTTTGGACTCAGAGATTGAATTACTAGATGTGTTGATAATGGTAGCATAGCATTCACATAGGGGAAATAGATATATCCTCCATAACTAAGTCATCTTAGGACATTCCTTTACAAGAATCATCAGTCACTCATCATGACCGCAATGTAGGATTTAGGATATATTCTCATAAGAGATCTCCTAGTCTAACTATTAAAAAGGTTTGGAAACTAATACAACAAAGCCAACCTACATATATCAGCATAATCTATGGAATACATAGTGTAGTTCCATATACATATCTAGTAGAGTCATAGGCATCACAACAAAATCCAACTCATGAGAGATATTCACTATAGACAAATTTTTAGGGTCATATCTCATGTAGCAAATCACTATGGTTAAGATTAGATGAACCCCCATCACATGTTATAATTTTATATCGATCTATTGCTTAGTCATATGCATCAGAGTAGAGACCATAGGGTGTTATTTCACATAGAAATCCACTATGATTATGAATTTATGAGTCTTTTTCATAGCACACAGTTTGGTTGCATGACCAATGAAGTTAAATTTTAAAGAATCTTCACACATAGCTACAATTAACACACAATATATAGTATAAACTACAAATCACATTCCAACAGAGCATGAGTAGTATGGGCACTTATTTAATTTATCAACAAGGTTTAGATAGTGATACAACACAAAATAATATAATGTACACTCATACTAGTTTTAACTCATATTCTGCACCTAGCAGGGTAATGATGGAGCTAAAGGTCTAGCTACCCTTTGTATTCTTGAGCCATTCTCAGGGAAGTAATATGCACATCATGCTATCTTACATCCCTACATACTAACAACTAACATTCATAATTCCTAATAACTATCCTATCCAAACTAACCTATCAAAATCTAGAACTTACCAAATCCTATTTTACCAATATTCAACCAAATCAACTTATCCAAACAATTTCCAAATGTTAAAATTAGCTCAGTTTATCCAAATTAATTTTAAAAATTACAAAAACCAACAAAATTTTACTTACATATAATCACAAATCAAACCTAAATAACACCTCCAAACATATCAAACCAATTGAACCACATATCCCATATATTATTTTACCAATCATATGCAAATTCAAAATCAATACTAGATCAACTATTTCTAAATCAACCACTTATAATGAATATACCAACATATTCTAGAATGCATCACATGAATATGAGTAAAACCAAAATCAATCCAACATCTATATATATAACTAGGTTTTCAAATACATATACACTATGTCAAATATAATCAATCATGAATGGGTGTCATGCCCTCACTCTTGGTCTCACTCTCTCCTCTAGTACTATTCCCATAATCATATCTAGAAATCAATGACCCTACACCTCCTTGATCTCTTGAGTGCCTCTTGTGTCAACTACCTTGGTCTAATAGCTAACCATGCTCCTCACACAAGTTTATATATCATCACTGAGGATCGATATAGTAATCCACAATATTTATGCTCACCATGTGATAATTAGGTGGAGGCATCTTATGCCTATCCAACTCAGTTCTAAGCTTGTCCCTCTCTCATACTACCTTAACATATGTAGTTATAGCTATAATAGCCCTATCAAACAAATGAGCATAAACACCAGCTATAACCATCCTTCACTCTATCAAAACCTCCACCACATCATCAGGAACATGCCATATGAGCTCTCAGAGTGTTGACACAATGATGGTCTCCCAAAACTCATCATCTCCCCTCCCCACCCTAGTAGGTGCCTCATCTTGTACACCTCCCACCCCACCTCTATACATAATAAGTATAACACTACATTAGATATATACTTTGAAATCCAAACTAAAGCATGAATATAGGTACAATTCAAATACAATCACTGATTACCTCCCATCATCTAGATCAAATCAAGATCCTCTTATACAAGAACATCCACTCCATCCATATGATATAATGGAGCCCACCACTACCTATCCCACCATGAAATATATGCCTTAGTGCATCTCATGTCATCTACATTAGGAATATCTATAAATGCATCTCATGCATCCAAAGGCAATGATTCCAACTTAGCCTTAGTAGTTCTTATATGAGCCCCTACTCTCACTGGTACCCATACACTCCTCAACCATACCCATGTTGTAGAAGGAACATCTTGTAAAAATCCAAATTGCTTACTCACATGCTCATACTGAAAGCACTCATATACTCCATCCCAATGATTATGTAACCAAAAACTGACCCTCATGTACCATAGCTTCTCTCCATCTTCAGACCATCCAAAGAATCCTCTATCAGGCTTTCATATGATATCTCAAGCCACTAATCTATCTAGCATCCTCTTATAGTGATCTATCCCAAGAGAGCATATAGCAAAATCGCTCATCCATTACTCACCAAATGGCTATGGATATGTCCAACTCACCCTCGATAATCCAATTAATTGCATAATTGTTATGTGCTCATAAGCCCAGTAATGTAATAAAGTGGTTGCACTCACACCACCACTAAATGCCCCTATGTAACTATATATATATATATATATTTATATAAGTGGGTAAGCATAGTCCTATTACAAAATAACATAGTACCATACATCTCAATGCTACAAACCACCATATGAATCTTATAAGCAATAGACACTCCACTACTATCCAATACAATAAAAGAAGCCAAAAATATAACTAACCACTTGTATAAGCATGGAACACTCAAATGCATAATAACTAATAGTAATACATTGCTATCACTACCTCTTTGATGTGTACTTGAAGACACACCAAAAAAATACAAGGATGCATGATCAATGGCATCAACACCCATGTCATCTTGTAGTGTCACCCATCACCCACTAATCAACAAATGAAAAATGTGGTATACATCCTCTAGAGTAATAGTGATCTCTCTAGTAGGAAGATAAAATGTATAAGTATCAACATTCCACCTCTCATATTAAGTGGTAATCAAGTACCTATCCTACTACATCATGCCTAGGTCATATGCATGACCCAACCCCATCCTATCTATAATGACACACTCAATAATAGATAATGGTAACATACTTAATGTCTCCATCATTTGACTTCTATATAACTCCTGTATCTATACCTCACCCTAAAAATAGTAGAAAATAGACTATATGTCAGACAACCATGCTAGGAAAAATAGCTAAGCAGAACAAAAGCATGAACAACTCAAAATTTGAAAAAAAAAACCATCCATAGTGGACAATAACACTACAAATGGACACTACGACTAGACTATAGTGTTAAAACTTAGACAATAGTGATGCATCCTAGACAATAGTGTTGACTCTAGGACATGAGTACTAAAACTAGTAAAAAAATTCCTTGACTACTTTAAATAGCTCAAAAATATCCAAAACAACCTTCAAAATAGGTAATAATTAAGTGTTAAGCTTACTCACTTGGCTAATCTCTCTACCAGCTTGAATCTAGCTATCAACTACTCAAAATGAGTCATGGAAGGTACTTGTCTCCTACACTTTTTTCACTTTAGATCTCCAGTATCTCAAACTAGTTACTGCACAAATGAACCCATAGTCAATCAAAATTCTTATATCAACCAACTTTTCTATTCAAAAGTAAATAATTATTTTACCCATAACTAGACCCCATAACTCTATTTTACAAACCATTTGGTTCCATAGAATCATGCTGATGATACCTTAAACATCACATAACCCCTTCTCTCTCATTACATCATTTGTCTATTATAGGATACACACATCCCTCTATCTCTTTTGTACCTTGACATACAAATTGGTACATAGTAACCAAAATATTTATTTAAAACATTTAAATAACCTAGCTTAATCAATCAATCAAATTTTCAATCCATTCAATCCATTACTACCTCATTTGCCTACTAGGGCATGAACATTTCTACATCTCTACTATACCCAAATACAAAATTTGATCATAATCAATCAAAGATGCATTCCAATCCTAATAGTTCAAATATCACTAATCAAACAAATAACTTCTCAATAAATTCAAACTATATGAACCTTGTTACTATTTAGTAGCCACTATTCATCACTTTTGGCTCAACCTCCTCTATCATAGATATTGTCCCTCTCCCCAAAAGGGGGGCATCACTCCTATTATCTTTACAAATTACCTACTATCCCTATCCACATCTATAGGTAAATAAAATTTAATTCTCATATATTTAGTAGGCAAATTATTAGACTCAGTACAGATTGGTCAAGATTATACAATAATTTAGACTACAATGGGTCACTAAGCATGGTTTTTACACCTCCATAATCTAGATTATCAACACTAATTAGCTCAAATTGGTCAAGATTTATATTTATTCAATTTATGTGAGTCACTCAACATCACTTGTACATCTAGATGGATACATCATTAGTTTACAAATACACAAACTATTTAGATATATTGGTTTAGATTATATGGACTCATAATGACTTAAATACAAACTTATACTTAGATACCAGATTTAAGGGCATGTAATTTACTACACATCTCATACATACAAATTTATATAGCATGACATAGTTACATGACCAAATAGAAGATTATAGGCATAGTGCAGAGCACATTGTTTTGATGTCCAATTGTTCACATGGAATATGGCATGATAGATCATGGTAGATGTGGTTATATAGATTTATAGACTATCTAGATGCATCACTCACATACGAAATTTGGGGGCATGAGATAAATGATCATTTTCTTCAACATTTAGGATTATATAGATTTGACTAGAAAGATAGGCCATTTTATTCTTACACATTTTACCAATGTTTTTAGATTACACTTAGGCATACCCAAGTTATCACCATGTTAGATCATATGATCATCAACAGTGGTTGGTCCATAGCATTACTCAGACCTAAGAGTTTGTATGGGATAAAGCATAGACATTATTTTTGGACCTCTGAGCACTTTTCATTTCTACTTCATATTTTTTAGAGTTGGGACATGACAAATCTTGATCTTCACAACATAGATATTCTATACACATAATCTAGATTACATGAGCTTATGTGGGATAGAGGGAAGACATTGGTTTTGAGCCTCTAATCATTTTTCATTTCTCATTCAGACTTAGTATAGGGGTCATATATTATAAGGATTCCTTCTTTCTCTAGGCACTATTGAGATTCAATATATGTGGCATCCATTATAGGGATTCCTTTTTTCTCTAGGCAGTATTTAGATTCAATACAAGGGGCATTTATTACAGGGATTCCTTATTTCTCTAGGCACTATTTAGATTCAGTACAGGGGGCATCCATTTTAGGGATTCCTTATTTCTTCAAGCACTATTTAGTTCCCTATCCACTTACTTGGCTAGGAATTTGAAACCTTTTTAAGCACACTTATCTCCATGCAGGTAAGTTTAGGTACGCATCTTCTTTCTTTCTTTTACTCTAGTACTTCATTTCATTGCATCACTAGATTAAAAGGGGGGCAAATGTATATACCCTAAATTTGTCAAGAAACCACACATGTCATGTTTTTTCATGGTCTTTTAATAAGATACTTTGATGGGAGAATATGAGTCTTATTCATATCCACCCATGTCTTTTTTTCTGATTTGTCTTAGTCTTGTTTCATACCCTAGATACCATTTTGACTTTTCCTAGTCATTCGTAAGCTTCCAGACTTAACCCTTACTGACCCAACCCAATTTACTCTTTCCATGCTTATTCCATCCCACTAGGTCTTATAATATCTAGATAATAGTGCCCATATAGGCCTAAAGTGCTAAAACCTAGGGTGTCCAATTTTTGGCACTGTTGTCCAAGTGTAAATTTGATTCTAATAATTAGTTTTTCTTACAAGATGAGTCTTACCCCTTTTCTTTACTTCATTCCCAATTTTTCCCATGTCATCTAAATGCAAATAAAGTTCCCAAATTCTAAATAATAAGTCTCCTATATAAATGACTACACAAGGCATTTTATATCTAACACTTACCACTTTGGCACAATAAAAAATTAAAAATTAGTCAATGGTATATCTCAACATACTACATCACACATAGATTTGCATGATTTATCAAGGAAGGGATTAGGTAAAGTTCATTATTTTATCTATCATGTGCATTTATTATGCATGTTCCCTAATGGATAATTACATTGGATCTAAGACCCTAGCTTGAGGATTAATGTAGGTAGTAACCATAATAGTAGGGGTTCTTGATTGTATGACCATTATAGGGATTCCTTTTTTCTCTAGGCAGTATTTAGATTCAATACAAGGGGCATTTATTACAGGGATTCCTTCTTTCTCTAGGCACTATTTAGATTCAGTACAGGGGGCATCCATTTTAGGGATTCCTTATTTCTTCAAGCACTATTTAGTTCCCTATCCACTTACTTGGCTAGGAATTTGAACCCTTTTTCAGCACACTTATCTCCATGCAGGTAAGTTTAGGTACGCATCTTCTTTCTTTCTTTTACTCTAGTACTTCATTTCATTGTATCACTAGATTAAAAGGGGGGCAAATGTATATACCCTAAATTGGTCAAGAAACCACACATATCATGTTTTTTCATGGTCTTTTAATAAGATACTTTGATGGGAGAATATGAGTCTTATTCATATCCACCCATGTCTTTTTGTCTGATTTGTCTTAGTCTTATTTCATACCCTAGATACCATTTTGACTTTTCCTAGTCATTCGTAAGCTTCCAGACTTAACCCTTACTGACCCAACCCAATTTACTCTTTCCATGCTTATTCCATCCCACTAGGTCTTATAATATCTAGATAATAGTGCCCATATAGGCCTAAAGTGCTAAAACCTAGGGTGTCCAATTTTTGGCACTGTTGTCCAAGTGTAAATTTGATTCTAATAATTAGTTTTTCTTACAAGATGAGTCTTACCCCTTTTCTTTACTTCATTCCTAATTTTTTCCATGTCATCTAAATGCAAATAAAGTTCCCAAATTCTAAATAATAAGTCTCCTATATAAATGACTACACAAGGCATTTTATATCTAACACTTACTACTTTGGCACAATAAATACTTAAAAATTAGTCAATGGTATATCTCAACATACTACATCACACATAGATTTGCATGATTTATCAAGGAAGGGATTAGGTAAAGTTCATTATTTTATCTACCATGTGCATTTATTATGCATGTTCCCTAATGGATAATTACATTGGATCTAAGACCCTAGCTTGAGGATTAATGTAGGTAGTAACCATAATAGTAGGGGTTCTTGATTGTATGACCATTCTTACCCTAACCTAGTTTTATCCATTTACATTTTTATGTATTCATTTTTTTCATGTTTGTATATATATATAAGTACTGAGGAATAAAATGGACCTACAATAATCTTTGCTCAATTCTAGCTCCTAAAATTTTGTACACAAGGTCACATTGACCAAGTGAATTTTACCTAGAAAGCTTAAATCTTCAGGATAACACCAAGATTAGAGTACAACACTAGACACCAGGGTGTTCTCTTTCTATTTCTCCTATCCTTTAATATAATGAAAGGTATATCTAATTTCCAAATAGTACCATAGTCCCATGTACCAATTTTTAGACTCTAAATCATTTGAATCATCTTATTTTCCTAGATAAGTACTCTTATTATGCAAACTAATTTGATCAAATTAAATTAAATATACATATTACTACATTTGATTTTAATCTTCCCCATAATCTAGACCTATTTATTAATTATTAATAAAACTCCATTATTCTAAAAAATAATAAAACATTATTGTTCACTCATCAATGTTATTTTACTATTTTGTTTTAGTCATTTACCATTGATTTATTTTTGTTTTACCATCCTATTTGGCATTTATCCTTGGTTTGATTTGGTGAGTTTGAATTTATTACTTAAGGATAACTTGTTTGAATTTTCTGGTCTTTAGTAGCTTTGGCTTTTTGGTTACCTGAATTACTCTTTTTTTGACTTCATCATTTGGTTTAACATAGCACTTATCACCCCAGATTACCAAATATCTCAAGTACATCATGTCCTCATAACCCATCTATCTTGGATTTCCTTGCATTAATTTGTTTTTTCTCTTTATTTTTGTATTCTTGGGTTTGTTGAAAGTATTCTTTACACCCTACACAATCAAAACTAACACAATAGACAACCATTCTTAGACACAGTTAATTCATGATACACATTACATTTAATTTTTAGTTATTTACTTTTTAATCATTTACTCTTTTTGATTATTTTCCCTTTCTATCATTTACTTTTAGTTATTTTATGCTTTTAAAATACTATAATGTTTTTTAGCATCATTGTGTGTTCCTATGTTCTTTCTCAAAGCACCATCCCCTATGACACCTTAGTGACACATTATGAATAGACAACCATTCCTAGACACAATTAATTCATGATACACATTACATTTAATTTTTAGTTATTTACTTTTTAGTCATTTAATCTTTTTAGTCATTTAATCTTTTTAGATTATTTTCCCTTTCTATCATTTAATTTCATTTATTTTATGTTTTTAAAATACTATAATGTTTTTTCACATCATTGTGTGTTCCTATGTTCTTTCTCAAAGCACCATCCCCTATGACACCTTAGTGACACATTATGAGCTTCAAGTGGGGTATATGCATACATATAATATTTTAAACTTTTATAAAATACTAAGACTTTACATCTTGTAAGAACCCATTGAGACTCAATCTTTCTGAGTGCATGCCCTAAGGGGTGTACTAGGAAAGGGGTGGGAAAACCTTTAATGCTTCATATTATTATTGCCCCTTTTTTCCACATTATTACAAATCCAACTAGATCCCAAAACTATTCCCTAAGCTATGTCTCCTCCCTTGAGTATTCCTCTAGAATTTTCCTCTTCCCATTCCTCTTTTTCTTGTCTTAAAATCCTTTTAGACTATCATTTGTACTAGGTCAACTAGGTCAACCTAGTAGAATGTACGGGTATTCTTGACTTTGTTAGCTTGTTAGCCCTTTTACCAACCTAGCTCAAACTTGGTAAATTATACTTGAAAACACACTGGTTCAGCTAGGTTGACCTCACAAATCCAATTCTATCAGAAGGATTTAGGGTAAGATATGCCTATAAATACAAGATAATTTTGGTTATTATTCATATGTGCAATCAAGAGTTATTATTTGCTCGTACTTCTTCACAATTTGTTCTTCCACCATTTTAATTGAGGAGACTTAGCATAGGTTTCTTATTTGGATAATCTAGTCTTATGGATAAGTCTTAGATGTTTTGGCCTTTCTTATTTATCCTTACAAACCACAACAACCTCTTGCAAAGCCCCTTTGTCCAAGGGAGAGATTGAGTCTCGATGGGTTCACATTCAGGTAAGTATATTCTAACTTTTTTCTCCTCTCTTTTAGTAGATAAAAGTATCATAAGTGTTGGTTTGAATATTATTATATTTCATATTTTATGTATTAGGGTGTTAATCATACTTTAATTAAAGTTCCCTATGCATATTTGATTTATTATTTCTAACCCCTAATTTGTTCTACAACCTTTGGAGTGCACTATATTATTTATTTATTTATTAATATTGGAATAGATTGAAAATTTTAAAACTTAGGAATCCATTACGGTTGTTGTGTGATTGTGTTATATTTTAGGCTTTGGAACCCTTGCTTCCATGATGTGTTTTGATAAGTGTTACAATTGATCCCCTAATCAAGTCTAAAATGTCCCCATACTGGTCATTCTCTCACTTAACAAGTGTATCCCAAGCATAAGTGTATGCATGATCTATCTTTTCTAATCTAGGATTAATTCATAAACATGATGTATTTTCAATAACTTATATGATCCATACTTAGCAGAAAAAGGGGACCAAAAATCAACAATGATTTTACCTTTAACTAAATTTTGATGTATAATATGTAGATCAAATTCTACCAAAATCATAAGCCATTTAGCTATTCATTGATTTTGATAAGTCTTGGAATGAATAAAATTTAGGGGATCAATGTTTATGACCACATAGGTCTTATGATTTATTAGATAATGTCAAAGCTTAGTAGATACAATGACTAGAGCTAGGCATAACTTCTCTATATGATAATAACATGTCTCATACTCAACAAGTGTGTGATTAACACAGTAAACTGCCTACTCTTTGTGTTGCTCATCACATGGGCAAGCATGGCTCCAAGGGCATGATTAGTAGCTGAAATATATAAGAAGAATAGTTGTCCTTCTTTTAGAGGAGTGAGAACTAATGGTGAGTGAAGGTAGCTCTTAAAATCTTTGAAAGCCTCCTGACAACTAGAGTCCCACTTAAAATGGATATCCTTCCTTATAAGGTGATGTAATGATTGACATCAATTGGATAGTTGGGAGATAAAATGATGGATAGAATGAAATATACCTTGTAAACTATGAAGCTTCTTAAAAATTAGATGGGGATGGAATTTTTAATATGGATTTGATTTTTGTAGGGTTAACTTCTATCCCTCAAATAGAGACAATAAAGCGGAGGATTTTACCTATCAATGTTCCAAAAATACATTTCTTATAATTTAGATGGACATAAAATTAGATTAAGCAAGTGAATATAACATTTAAGATGGAAAGGTGGTTTTTTCATAATTTTGATTTACCAAGGAGATCATCCACATAATCCTCCCTAATTTTATGGATGATATAATGGAAGATGTAATTAATAGCTCTTTAATAGGTGTATTTTGCATTATTTATGCTAAAAGGCATAACTCTATAGTAGAATGTCCCCTAGGGATTAATAAATGAAGTTATATGCTGATCTTTTGATGCAATAAAGATTTGACTATATCTAAAAAAACCATCCATAAGTAATAAAATTTAATGACCAGTGGTTAAATATACTAGTTGGTCAATATTAGGGAGAGGTAAATCATCCTTCGAACAAGCAAGATTAATGTCTCAAAAGTTAGTACAAAGCCAAAGTCCCCCTATAGGCTTGGTGATAGGGATGATGGTAGATACCCATTGAGGGTAATCAATAAGTTAGATAATGTTAATGGATAGGAGGTGTTGTAACTCTTCTTTGACCAAGAGTATAATGGGAGGATGCATCTGTCTACGCTAATTTATAAGTTTAGCATTAGGGAATGTGACAATGTAATAGATGATGATAGAAGGATCAATACTAGGTATATCATTATAGGACCAAGTGAATGATTCAATGTGGTTTATTATAAATGTAATTAAATATTGGTAATATTGTGGATCTAAAGATTTACTATCCTTAAATATTCATGGAGTCTCATGGGATCTTATGTTAACATCAATAATGGCCTAATTTAATAAACTAGAGGTTTTAGATGGAAAGGAATTGTGTAGATGGGATTTTATTGCACCTAAATGAGTTAAGATTGACTCATCTTCCTATCACTAAAGCATGGGGATGGTGGGAGAATCCATCTCTATAATGTCTAGGTAAGATAGAGAAATGGTTTAGACCTCTCCATTATGGTGATAAATGAGAGGTTTTATAGTAATGTTATTTACTAAAAAACATTTGGGGGAATGGATATGATGTCATCAATTGAAGAGGGGTATTTTATGGTGAGGATGCCATGTCCTATTCAAAGATGGGAAAGAAAGTAACATCTAGGGTAAATTTGGGATTTTTGTTGAAATTGAGTTCATGATTTTCATGGGGTTTTCTAAAATATCCCAACTCAACCTCATGTGGGTCTTACTTATAATTTCCTATGTTGAAACCATTTCAAGCACACCATTTTAGGTATGTCTTCATGAAGTGGGGGTTTATCTAGGAATGAAAAGTTTGATGTAAATGGTTTAGCATGGATTTGGTTAGAAAAGATTAAATAAGGTTGGTTGATTCCCTCATAGATCAAATGCATATAGAGGAAAGGTAGACCAAAGGGAATAATTTCCCAAAAATTTGGATAATAATCCTATTGTTTGTCTAAATGATCATATTAGTACAGAGTAGGGAGAGTATTGAGTGCCAATAACTAATACTCTCCAATTGAAAGATTTTGAAATCTAGAATCAATAGACTCCTCATGAATTCTTGATGCATGGATTATTATACTAGTGGATGCCTCATTGGATGATGATGGGGTAACACTTTATAATGGTATTAAGACATAGTTTGGTCGAAAGGTGAGGTTTAAATATTTGAATGGATGATGAGGATCAACTGGGCAATTGTATATTTTACCTTCATGTTTAAATTTAATACATTGATGCAAGGTAGAGGGGACATAACACATAACACATATCTAGGGATGTTTTAAGAGAATTTTATATTAAAAATCCCCTTCAATGACATAAAATAGTTTGAGGAGAACACATGCACCTACTTGAATATGAAGGATTATCATTCCTAATGTATGGGTGATAGTATAATTAAAGTCTCATAAATTGGTGGGGGATTGGCCTAAGACTATTTTAGGTATTTATAGTTGTTTAAATTTATGAGAGGAGATAATGTTTATATTAACACCATTATCAATCATGACTCATTTGATTTGAGTTTGATCAATATGGGTAGTGATAAATAGTGCAGGATTTTGGTCATCTTGATGTAAATGTGGTATTTAAAAATCATGAAAGTTTATGGATAAGGGATTTTGAATCAATGTAATGAAAACTGATAAAGGTTGGGGTTCATCAACTTATATCTCAGTGGCCCATAAGGCTTCTATCAAAGACGCATAATGTTGTGGAAAATTATGGACAAGTTCATATAGGGATATCTTGACTAAAAGTTGATGAAGTTACTTTATAAAAAATATCTATATGAGTTATGGAGTATTATTGTTTTGTGATTTTCCTAAAATATAAATTTTATGTTTAGGAGTGGGTATTGTTAGACTATTTGTGGTAGGAGCTAACACTTTGGCTATAGTCACTTTACCTTTTTCATGATTGTGGGTCTTATGACCCTCAGTTTAGGATCATGTAGCTATGTGAAATACATCTATCTAAAATATGTGGGGGTTCATTATGTTCTCATACTCATCCAAATCTAGAGGGAGAGATTGATACTAATCTCAATTAGAGGTTTTTATCTTATACTATATATCATTCTAATACTATGGGTGGTATGTTATTTCCTGAATTGGATGTAACCCGAGTAATTTGATGATGAGGATGGTCCTAATCTAATTATTTCCTTAAGAGATCATCTTATTATAATAGGTTTTATACCATGACCTTTGATGAATTGTAACTTTTTATGTCATGCCCTACTATTTGATGGTATGCGAATTTTCTTATTTCTCTATACCATGCTAGTTTTTGAATATGAGAATTGATAGGATTTACTGGTGGTAACATGATAAGGAAAGTTTGAAGAAGCTAATCTAGGATTTTAGAATAATACCCCTTTAATGGATGTTGACTAGGTTTTTCTATCCTTTGAGGTGATGGTAGGGAAGAGGAATGTGACCTTGAACCTTGAATTTTTGAACTAGTTATTTGAGTGGTCTCTATTGTAGGTACTTTATGTTTAGGATAAGTCCTTACACCTAAACCTTATGGATAATAAAGGTTTGATGGGTTATGTATTAGCATTATCATAGTTGGAATATCCCATTATGATGGTGCATGTAATTTATTTGAGGATTATATAATGGTATATTTTATTCCTACTGAAGGATGGGGTCCTAATATAGACACTCTTATATGAATAGGTGATGGTGGTACTTTACATTTTTGAATTTGCTTAGGGGTAGTAGTGATGTCTTATTTAGAGATTTCAATCCTAATAAGAGGATTATTTAAATATATTCCCCTTGGGGTCCTAAGGGTTTTGTGTTTGACATCTATGACATTTCCCTTTCTTTCTCTAGGATTTAGTGCCTCCCTAGCAATGGGGGAACTGATCTTGAGCTAGTTTGAGGTAATGTGATAGTTCACTCAGGAAGTAATAAGCTAGAGGGAATGGGTATGATAGATGCAGGTATTGAAATGATATGATAAATAGTAATGTATATTTTAGAATGTCTAAGAAAAATTTATTTTCAATATTCTTTTCCTCTTTTAGTTCTTGAGTGCTTTCAGATATGGTTTCCTTTTGTTGATCCCGAATAATGAGATCCATAAAACTTGAGGAATATTTTAGGATGTCTTCACTTAGTTTGGATGGTTTAAAGGTGTCTCCTATAAGGATATTGGGGATAGGAATACTATCAACTTCTTTAGGTAGAAGTTGGTCATGGATTATGTTAATTTCATGATTTTCATGTTTTGAGGTGGATCTCAAATTAGCTTGCATGGAATTTGATGTAGAAGCATGATTAGGGAATGACTATCTAAATATATCTATAAACTAATTGGAGGGTGAATTATGATTATCTAGTTATAACTCCCCCTAATTGATAATATTTTGTACTATGCCATAGAAATATCAACATCTACTAACATCATGGCCTATTCCATGATGAAAGTTAGAAAAGTCATTTCCCCTAAACCAGCTAGGTTTAGGGTGATAATCATTAGGAGGTTTTACTAGATGAAACTTGATAAGAGATGCCTTTAGTATTTTATCTAATATAGAAATATAGGATTCTCCTAAAAGTGTATATTATCATAGGGAAAAGTCTGTCAATGGCTTCTAAGATTGTGCCTATGAGGTAGAGGGTTTAGATTGGTTTTTAGTTTATGGTGGTGTTGACTTTAGAACTATGACAGTAACATCTCCTTTGGTCTTATTGTTATTATTAGTCCCTTTAGAGGGATCAAGTTAAAGTTTTTATTCTATAATTTAACTTTCCCTTCTTCTAGGGATCTAATTTATAATTTGTAGGACATTATAAAGGCCTCATCAAAAGTTGTAAGATATTGTACCCATAATGTTAATGAGATGTGTTTAGTGCATGCTCTCATAAATAACTCAATCATATCAGGTTAAAAAATTAAAAAATTGAGTTGATTGATGGGACTCCTCCATCTAGCCATAAATTTAGTGATATAATCATCATTGAACTGTCAGATGGCATAGAGGTCAATGATAGTAACTTTTCTTAAAATATTGATAGAAAATTATTATAAGAATATTTGAGCTAGCTACCTAAATGAGATTAGGGAATTTTGTTGGATTGTGTTATACCAATCTAAGGTAGGTCCAGTTAATGACATAAGAAAGGTCCTAATAATAAGTGCATCATCATGTGCTATAAGCTAAATAATGCATCTAAATGCTTGAAGGTGTTGTTTAGGATCCTCACTATTTTGAAACTTTATAAACTTTGGTAGTTCCCACTATGGAGGATAAGGCCTAATAGGAACTGCTAGGTTAAAAGACTCATTATAGATTTGCTCATACGTGAGCATGTTTTTCTACCCAGAAGTAGAGTCTTCCAAATTAGCCATCCTATTCATAAGGATTCTCATGTGATGTGGTTGGGAAATGTATTAAGGGATTCCTCCCAAAACATTCTATTGTGGGAGTTGATATATACAAAGATGAGTGGAAGAAACCTAGGATAAAGGATAACAAATTGATATGGTTATGATTGGTTGAGAGTCCACCACATACTATGGAACTTATAAATGGATATAAGTATACCCAATATCCTATGTAGGTATTATGTATTGGGTGATTAAAGGCACATATTTTTGAGGCAATTAACTTACAGGTGCTTATTATAGAGGTTGATTTTGGGTACCTAAGGGTACAATAGTTTGGATAGATGGAAGGGTTCCTGGAATTGAGATAACTATATTTTGAAGCAACATGGTAGTAGGTTGATTAGATATAGGCTGAGGTATGGTGACATTCTAAGTTTGGGTAGTGGTTTGGGATGAAGCACTAGACATCACCAGAGGTGGCTTACCTAAGGATTGCATAGTAGTGGTATCATAACAAGTCAAAAGAGGATTATTATGAGAAGACACCATAACACTAGTAAACCCTTCACCTTCCTCTAAAAGCATGCCATATGGGCTCCTATAAAACTATTTATGGGGATAAATATGGATGCATATGGCTCAAAAGTCAAGATAATGGTTAAGTATGATGGGGTTGATATACAATATAGTGGTGAACTCAAGATCACCTAGGGTATAATACTGAGGAATGCTTTCCCCCATGGACTTAGGGGAAGTAGGAGGGATATGACAATTCTCCATGGATGAAGAAAAATTTTGGGGTTTGATTTTATTTTTTGACTACTGTCACATCAAAATCATGTAGCGATAAAAGAAAAATCAAGAAATAAAAAAAAAATTACACAAAAGTTCTTTTTGATTATCTCATATTTAGTGAAGATGAAAATATACACATGCTAAAGACATACCTATTTATTTTTTTTATAAATTTTTTACCTTTAAAGTGTGATAAAAGAGAAGAAAAGGTTATTGAGGGCCCTAAGAAGGATCAATCTAAGTATGGTCTCAGGTTTGTTTAGGTTCATAAAGATTTATCTATTGGGATAGATACTTGGCCTAGAATTGGGACCTACCCCTTTACTTCACATACCATAGCATAAGGGTGTTAGGTGATTAGCCAATATATATGAGAGACCAAGGTTTATACTCAGTTAGAGTACTGAGTTGGTTCTACCCTTGGTGGTGAAATCCAAGTGGGATAGTTGGGAGGAAGGTTATCACTAGGTGATGAAATCCTAGCTGGTTCCCTTGTGTTAATGTTTGATGAGTTTTTTATGCACCTGGTTTGGTTTGTGTGCGAGATAAGTGATAAAAATAGTAAATTAACTACCAAGATTATCTATATGAACTACCTAAGCAATCAAAATGGATGCAAATTCTTTTTAGCCTTTAGAAAGGAAAAATCAGTTTTATATTTTCTTTGAATGAATTCAATAAACAAAAGAAAGGAGTTAAAGATAGATAAATTTAGAATGAATTATAATAATAAAAGTGAGACCTTAGGGGTCCCACTAGGTGTGCAAAAAAATTTATGTAATTTTTCATTTTTATTTAATTTAAATATTACTTACTAAAAAATCAAATGAAAATAAGGTTTATGGTGAATAAATATGGATTAGGAGATGTTGTGCACCATTTTGAATCCAATGACTATGAGAGATTCTTTTTTGCTGGAAAAAATAACCTACACACATGTAAACACTTGACAAAAATATATTAATAGATGATTGGGTGAGCTACCTGGTTAGAAACTAGTCTCAAGAAGTTGTGAGCTTCCTCAAATGGATGTCAGCTAACTTTTTTACATAATCAAGTGGATAAACAACATATGAAATTACAATAGATAAAATATATGATAACAATGACAATTAAGATTCAATCCTTGATTAATCTATAAATGTAAGCATAATAAAAATCCCAGTAAGTTGTATCAAAGTCTATACCATCTTGTATGACACCTAGTCAGTCTTTAATGGATTTAAGAGGGTAAATAAACAATATCAAAAAGATCTAGATCAAAATCTATGTCACTTGAATCAACAAATAGGGGTTGTGATACTATATAGATATTTGTGATGTTGATTACATCATGTAATATGCCTAGTAGAGTCATCTACATGTAAAGTCCATATTAAAAATGATATGAGATTATTAAGGATTATAGACAATGGTCTAGGATTAAGGTCTTGGGTTCTACAAATTAAACACAATGGATTGATGTCAATCCTAATAAGATCAATGTTGATCTATAGAATTTGTGCTAATTTAGAATGAACTGGCATCAATTCTCTTTATGATTAAACTTAATTAAAATAGAGAATAAATAAGATATATTGGATGATAGAGATTGATAAAAGGATGTAGAGGGATATAAATGATATTTTATAGACTAGATAAATAAATAACAATAGAATAATTGACAAAAAATGAAAGAATAAAACATGATGAATTACCTTGGACATGATTGTAAATAGAATTAAATTCCTCCATAAATGTAGGTAGTTTCATGGGATTGATAAAGGATATCAATTAAAAATATAAAAATTCTAGTAGGGTGTCATTAAGGATGTCTCTATTCTCTAATAAATCTAGTAGTAATTTGAGGTTCTAGGTTTCTATGTCCAAAATGTAAAGGTTGGTTGGTTATTTATGGATCCATACCGATCTGGGGAATTGGTACCAATTGTAGGTGAATCAGTGATGATTCATCCAAATTGGCACCTTTATTTCAAATATGCATAAAATTGGCTTTGTTATGCATGGAGTTGTTGGTAATGACACTATATGGGGGTAAAGTGGTTAGGGGGTAGATTATTTAGGTTATTAATGGATTTAAGAGGTTGGGGGTAGAAAGGTAATAGTAAAGGCCAATTACCAAGTTAAAAATGATAAATATACTAAACCTTAAGATAGGGATTATTTAGGAGATTAAATAAAAATAAGGACCTATGACACCTAATTAATCATATATAGAGTACACATTTATAGTGTCTACAAGCCCCATGAGAAGTTAAACCTACCATGTGTGTAGATATACTTGGCATGGAGGTAGAAGAAGACATAGAGGATGATGTCATGGTGTGGAAATGAGAAATTATAGATGATAAATGTTGGGCTCAAAAGAGAGGGCTTACCCCAAATCCTTGGGAAAATATAGGGGAAGGTGAATGGAGTTATCCTATATGAGGTCCCATCATGAGATTATAGATAGTTGTAGGATCTTTTCCTCTATGTTGAAGGTTTTTGTTGATGAAAAAGAGAATTTAAGTTTTGTATTCAAGGTCACACTAGTATTCTAATGAAAATAAGGGGTTAAGTGTCGAGTAATAATGGGGAGGAGTCCCATAGTTGTTAGTTTGGATAGAAACATGGACATTATTTTGATCCATAGTGGGTGCCACAAGAGGTGTCTTAGGAACCCTATTTGGATTGGGTTAAAATCATAGTGTTTTTTAATTTCATTATGTATTATCCACAAACAATAAATTCATGATGAAGGAGGGAAAATAAAAACTTGGTAAAAATGAGGATCAACTAGTATGATATTGGGTCAAACTAGTATACACTATGTTATAGGATATTAGATAGGACATGATATAAAAGACAATCAATTTTCAATAGATAGGGAGACTGAGGGCATCTAAAACAAACAAAATTAGATATCTTGACTATGTGTTGAAGGAAAATAGAACAAGTAGTTTTTAAGATATTGGGTCAAATAGAATGACTATGTTCTATGGGAAAATAAAGATTATAGGAGACACAGTCGAGCATATCATCTATCTTTTAAAGGTAAATATAGATTTTAATAGTTATGACACTATATGATCTATTGTTATGTTGTAAAATATTTGAAATAAACACACATGTAAATATGTTGATCTATTTGCATCACACAACACAAACTTTGTACCATTGTTGGTTGATACAAGTTTTGAAATATAGCATATAATTATTAGAGAACAATCAATAAAAATTGAAATGCTAATCTATATGGTCATTCCTAAATGTTTTAAAATATAACTTTTCTAAATAAATGTGATACAAAGTTGGCTATAAAAAGGAACAAAAAAGACAATATAAGGATGGTTTTAGGTAGTTAAATCTGAAAGGAAGTTGTATTAGTGATGGTACTAATTTGGTATTGGGGCCTACCCCCTTAATTCATAATCCCAGAATGATATGAGTATTGGACATTTTTATAATATATACCATCAACCACATATTTATACTCAGCCTAGAAACCAAGTTGGTTTCCCCCTTGGTTATGAAATCCAATTAGGTAGACCTTGGGTAAAATTTGTTTAATGATTTTCATGTTATGTGATTTAGAAATGTGTGTATAAAAGAAAAATAGTTTGACTAAATTAATAATTAAAATTTCCTATTTAGTCTATGTATGTTAATCTAATAAATAAGGTAACCAAAATGAAAAGTGAATTAATTACTAGCAAGATGAGTTAATTCCTTTGATTAAAGAGTATAGGGTTAGCTTAGATGACCAAGTATGAAAAAAATATAAAAAATATTGACAAGGTCAATTCTATCTATTGAAGCAAGGCTAGAAAAACACAATTGAACAAGTCAACTAAGTCTCTTGACAAGATAAAAAACTATGTCTATCTAACTGACCTAGTTTAATGTAGAGTTACATTTTTTTACACTAAAAAATGTGGAAAACATAACTATAATGAATAAAAAATGACTAAGATGGTGAGAATGAACCTGATGATTTTGAAAGTGCTGAAATTGCTATTTTTATGTTGTGTCATTTAGTTGAATATTTTTAGCCTACTAACAAAGTTGACTAGGTTTACTGAGTTTGAAAACCTATATGTAAAGTAGTGAAATGAGTCAAGATGATCAATCCAATTACCTATGGTTTAAGATGACCTGCATAAAGGAAAATAGAGTCGCTCAAATGGACTATATATTAAAATTTTGCACATAAAGCGAGACTGAGTTGATAGATTTGATCTAGTGATGCAAAAATGAAATATATAATAAATGAAGGCATGAAATAATAATTGTAAGGGTTATTTCATGTCATGTTAACCAAAATATACACAATAAAAAGTGAAGTTAACCTACATATCAATCCTATCTCAGAGAAGATAAATCATACTATCTATTCCACTTATGCTACATTTAGATAATGAGGGTCATGACCAATATGGTTCAATAGACCTAACTAAGGGGTCTCTTACCACACAATATCACTAAAGAGGGTTCAAAAACCTATAGTTAAGTAATACCATATAATAATGTTAGTTAGGTCCTATGTTTTGTTATCAAAGTAAATGACAAAGTAAATTAAATCTAATATAGTGATCACCAAATCATGTGGCTCAAAATGGAGATAATAAACATAAAAATAGGAACACTACTCAAGTTAATGTAGACTTAATCCTAATGCATGGAGATACAAACATATTCATAAGCTAACACATGCAAATCTATATATTTAGTAAAGAAGATCATGAGTTAGGAATACTTACTTAAAGATGAACCTTTTGATCTTCAAACTCTCCCTTGGCCAATGATGATTTGGAATAATTTTTTTTGGGTTTGTAAGGATAACAAGGATAGGTCATATCTAGGCTACATGACTTCTCCTATGCATCCAAAAGACTTCTCCCACAAGATGATATTATTCTCTCCAAAGGAAGCATGAAACCATAATCAATGGCTCCTCAAGTGGAATGGTGGATAATAAAATGTGAAAATAAATCATTATATCTATCTCTCTCTAATGAAAAAGGAAAAAATGATGTGTTTATATATCTAGATCTAACCCTAAACCCTTCCAATTTTTAACTCACAAATTTAGCCTAGTTGACCCTATTCTTTAATAAATAAAGTAGTTAGGTTATAGAATATGTTGGTTGGGGGTTGACCTAGGGTTTACCTAGTCCTGTAACATACTTTTTTTAAGAATGAGGTCAGCCCATGTGACTTTATTAGATAAATAAAAAAATATATTTTGGATTAGGTAGGGGTTGCTTGAGGAGGTGAATTACTTGGAAGAGTGTGTAAGGGAGGTGTGCATGCTTATGGAAGTTTATACAAGAGGTTTTTGTTTGTTTCATGTTTTGGTATAGGGAACACCAATCTTGAAGCATAATAACTCAAAAAAATCACAAAGAGTGCTTAATAAATAGGCAAAGGAGTTAGTTTCATAAAAATTACTTGGTTGTTATGATCAACCCAAATATAGGTGGATTCTATTGAATAATTGCACAAAAAAATATTGTTTTTGCACACAAGCAAAACAATCCAACAAATATAACAAAACTCTAAATCAATATTAACTCCATGAGTGGGTGTAAACATAGAGAAAAAAATTGGTTTGGAAATAACTCAAACCACTATCCAATGTGAGCATGACCACTCTAACACCATTCCTTAACCATTTAATAGGGAGCGATAAAAGAAAAAGTAAAGATACTGAATGGGTCCCAACAACTAGGCCTAATCAGGTACCTATGTAAAAAATCATACTAAAATATAATTTTTCCCTATGGTAACCAATCCATCTTACTAGAATATGTGGATGTTGAGTCACTATAAATTCTAAGTCAAATAGGAATTGGTACTCTATATGAGGCTCACTCTATTTTAAAAAATGATCACAAACAAGCAAAAAAGAATTACGATATATGAAATGTGTCATCATAAGGTACCCAAAAACTAGTAAAACCATAGTGAGAGTGAAGAAGATTACATATTTCAAGGCATCCCAAGAATCATGACTCAAAAACTCAACACAAACCTATAGTAGGTGCACTCAATGGAATGAATCCCATCAAACAAAAGATGCACACAACCAATTTCCTCTAAAATAAAATGTGGTGTGCTAAGGGATAGAAATGAACACAACACTTAAATTAGTATGTGTACACCTCCCCATAATTCTAAAGTGGGTGTAGTGACTAAAAAACATATCTATATGAGTCCAATCCTATGATAAAAAACTCAAATATTGACACTAGGTTACACCAAACTGTCTACTCTTCAGACGGAGATCAAACTCCATAACTAATCTAAAGGAGACTACTAACATCAAAGGTATAGATCCAAATATATAAATAATATGTCTCTAGTGGTGATGGGATATTCAACAACTAAGAGTAAAGTGATCAATATGGAACATATAAACATAAAGAAAAACACTCCATTACTCTCAATGTGATTACAAATAAATTTCCCATACAACAAAAACATCTCCAAATGTCGTAAGAAAGTCCATAATATAATTAATGTGTAGTATAAAGCATCTATTAAGTGAGATATGTATGCTCCAAAAGCACATCTACCTAATAAGGATATAAAATAAATAAGGATCATCGAAAGGTAGGTAGATAAATGTGTAGTCAAAGAAGTTGACTGGTGGAGGAACCTTTCCTATAGAATCCTCTCAAAGAACATTGTTGATACTACCAAAAATGATCAGATTTACACCCCGAATGAACATGAATGGTTGTGAAGATGCATGTATATGAGTGGATGAAAAGTTCAAAATATAATAATGTGAGGTACAATCCAAATTAGTGTTAGTTAGATCATTTTTGGCCACTATAATCTTAGGTTTCTCATGATTGAGTGAAGGTGCAAAAGAGCCCATATGTATTTGAATATCCTCACGAAGAATGGAGAAAACAAAATATGAATGTTTATTAATAGATACAAATGATGATGAATCACATGCATCATAACTAATACCATTCTAGGTAACCCACATAATAAGATAAATAGAATGATCAATGACTTGTAGATGATTCCTAATGCCCACATGTTTTTTAGTGCAACCCATGAAATTAAGCATGTAGGAGCCAAAGCTAGTGGTATGTTACTCAAAACAGGAAGGCATATAAGCAAGTGTAACTAGAGTGTGATGTGTAAAGTGTGCAACAATAGTAGGCACATAAGTATCATATGTAATAATAGGAACAACATAAATAATGGGATGCTTAGAATTTGGTAGATCACACTATAAAAGTGCATCAAGTGGATGTGTACCATATTCAATAACATAACATGATGGGGTATTAGATTTATATTGTATGCTAATGAGTTTATTATACATAGAACAAATGAGGGCATCCCTTCCATGAATTAGGGAGTGCATAAGAGAATTTTTCATCATGAGTTTTTTATTTTCTTCTTGAAGTGATAGGGAAGAGGCCATATGATTAATGGGTTGCTTAGGGATTTGTACAGTACTATCAAAAATAATACTAGAATTAAAAATAGGAGAAACAAACATTATATCATAATGTGCATCATTAGGTGGAGGAGGTGAAGGTAACTCATCAAAATGACTACCAATAATCAAATTATTATCAGGTGTAGTAGAAAGAGGTGGTAAAAGTGTCTAATTATAAGAAAATGTGTCTTAAATAACAATGTAATGAGGACAATAACTAATAAGAGGAGCCAGATATGCTAAAGAGTCTTCTTACAAATCACCATCAATAATCCCATTTTTAGAAATAAGAGAATATGTTAGATAAAAAATGTCACCAACATAATAATCCTCACTTTGATAGGAAGGGGAAGAAAGAGGAATAATGAGAGGTGAAGAGACCTCATCAAACAATTCTAAAATAATGTTCCAAGTTACTTTAGGTGATATGGAATACTCAATATGAGTTTGTAAATTGTTAGAAACATTGAGGCAAATAAACAAAAGTGCCTCTTTTTTCAAGTATGCAAGCTACATAATATTGTCCTCATCTATAATATGGGAAATTCACCAATAGCAAATCTCCACAATCCCTTCATCTATAAGTGCATGTACATTTTGGTTTTATAGGTGGTATGGTTTGAATCGCTAAGGGGTTCAATCATATTAGAATCCATACCTACAGATGAAAAAAAAAAATAGTTAAATCCCACTCAAAAATGCATCTAAAATTACAATAAGTGGCACAAAAGAGGATAAAACACACTAAAATAAGACATCATACTCCACCAAAACTACATCCTATGTACAAACCACATTAAAAAATGAATTGTTTTTATAAGGGGATCTCACCTCCTTCTAGACTATACATCACTCTATATCTTCAACAAGCAAAAGAAAAAATACCAAAATAATAAAAATGACCATGAATAAAACTTGGAAGGATTTAAATTAATAGTGTGAAGGAGGATATACCCTCAAAGGGTTCTTTCAAAAATATGCCTCACTTTAAAAAAAAATAGGACACTAATAATTATCTCTACATATAATATTTATCACTTAACTTCAAAAAAAAATAACTCCCCTTAAACATCACCAAATTAACATAAAAAATCCCCCCCTCTAATACTACATCATATGTAAAAACCACATCAAAAAATTAAGTGCTTTTATAAGGGGATTTGACCTCCTTCTAGACTAGACATCACCCTATATCTTTAACAAGCGAAATAAAAACTACCAAAATAACAAAAATGACCATGAATACAACTTGGAAGGATTTAAATTAATAGTGTGAAGGAGGATATACCCTTAAAGGGTTCTTTCCAAAATATGCCTCACTTTTTAAGAAAAATAGGCCACTAAAGGGATAAAATTTGGCTTGTGGGTTTCTCTTTTTTTAAGGGGATAAAACACACTAAAATAAGACATCATACTCCACCAAAACTACATCCTATATACAAACCACATCAAAAAATTAAGTGTTTTTATAAGGGGATATGACCTCCTTCTAGACTAGACCTCACACCATATCTTCAACAAGCAAAAGAAAAAATACCAAAATAATAAAAATGACCATGAATACAACTTGGAAGGATTTAAATTAATAGTGTGAAGGATGATATACCCTTAAAGGGTTCTTTCCAAAATATATCTCACTTTTTAAAAAAAAATAGGCCACTAATAATTATTTTTACATATAATATTTATCACTTTACTTCAAAAAAAAAAACTCCCCTTAAGCATCACCACATTAACGCAAAAAATCCCCCCCTCTATTACTATATCCTATCTATAAACCACATCAAAAAATGAAGTTTTTTTATAAGGGGATCTGACATCCTTCTAGACTAGACATCACCCTATATCTTCAAAAAGTGAAAGAAAAAATACCAAAATAATAAAAATGACCATGAATATATCTTGGAAGGATTTAAATTAATAGTGTGAAGGAGGATATACCCTTAAAGGGTTCTTTCCAAAATATGCCTCACATTTTTTTAAAAATAGGCCACGAAGGGGATACAATTTGGCTTGTGGATTTCTCTTTTTTTAAGGGGATAAAACACACTAAAATAAGACATTAGACTCCACCAAAACTACATCATATGTACAAAGCACATTAAAAAATGAATTGTTTTTATAAGGGGATCTGACCTCCTTATAGACTAGGCCTCACCCTATATCTTCAACAAGCAAAAGAAAAAAATACCAAAATAATAAAAAAGACCATGAATAAAACTTAGAAGGATTTAAATTAATAGTGTGAAGGAGGATATACCCTTAAAGGGTTCCTTCCAGAATATGCCTCACTTTTTAAAAAAAATAGGCCACTAATAATTGTCTCTACATATAATATTTATCACTCAACTTCAAAAAAAAAAACTCCCCTTAAACATCACCAAATTAACACAAAAAAACCCCCTCTCTATTACAAATGTATTTACACTTTAAAAAAATAAAATTCCCTTTGAGAAAATACCTTCCCCTCTTTGTTTTGGAAATTTTCTCAAAAAATAAAATTTGAGCAAAAAAATAATATGTGGAGGGGTTCGATCCCTTGACCCTCCAATTGAAAGTTTTAATAAAATGTTAAGGGTTGGCTAGGATATTAAAAACTTTAGTTTCATGTCTTTCAAAATTATATTAATGTTTTCAAACTTTGAATTTTTGAACCAAAAACTAAACTCACTCCTTTTATATCTAGCCAATGGTCAAGTTGTGTAGCTAGTGGTGATAAGTGTCAGTAAAGAAACCAATTATAGTTGTCAATGAGATGGATGTGATTAATGATCGTTGGATAATGACTCAACATGAAAATATCATGTCAAGATGACTAAGGAAGGATGGTGAGGTAGCCATTAGGAAATATCTAGCATCTAAATTTAGATAATTTTAACTCCCTTTGAACATATATATTGATGACTTTTATTCAATGAAACAAAATGATTAGATTTATTTTTACCCATATTTAATAAACCTAGAAATTATTCTTAGGTTTTTAACCATAAATGTGGGATTTGACCCAAGGTTGGAGGATAACATGTATTTTTCAATGCCGTAGAGCTTGATAGAACAAAATATGTATCATTCAACATTAGTTCTTCATCTATTTCTAGTTTATCCACTCAATGTCATTATAGACACTCGAAAATGTCACCTCAACTAGTTTTTGATGTCACATCACCTTAGACCTATTCTCAACCCTTATTTAACTATTTACCTAGTTAAATCACCCTTAGACACCTTTTCTACACACCTATCTACCTTTTAAAACATCCCTTCATTTAACCCATTTTAACCCTCTTGCACGTAGGGGTCGACCATCGATGGTTGACTAATCATTGACAATTACCCTTAACCATTTATGGTTACCTTTAACCATCCATGGTTAGGTCCCCAATCTTGAAAAACTAAAATCACATCCAGCTATAGGTGAGCTTGCAAGAGAAAAAATAGAAACTTTCCCATACACACCTTTCATATTTTATTCCCCCAAAATGGAATCTTTATCCTGACCTAATTTAGCAACTCTCTCTCCTTAAAATTTTTGTGCTATAAATTCAAGGCTCTTGGAAGAGATGAGGATCCATAAATTTGCATCCAAGATCTCTTATTTTCTTTATGTAGGTATTTATCATCCGAAAACTCTATCTATGTGACCTTTGAAGGTAAAGTACTATTATGCCACCCAAATTTCTTTAGGTTTTCAACTATCATTTATTGGGCATCATGCTACACCCTCTTTTTATTTTAGCATTTTATTTCATTATCAAATTTTCCTACCTTATTCTACTCACCTGCACACCACCCCTCACCCCAAATATCTATACTTTAACTCCTAACAATTAGCTATTTCATCTTTAGTTTAATTTTAATTGTCATAAACTTTCCACAAGTAACCATTCCTAGTTACAAGAACCATCATTGGTTACACCAAATGTCATTGGTTGCCTGACCATCATCGATCAAACCCAACCATCATTGATCACACCCAACTATTGGTAGTTACTATCAAAAAAAATAATAGATTGTTATTTTTCCCCCTTTCACCTAATAAAACCCTTGTTTATGTTCTTGACCTATCTATAGACCCTACCTAGACCCTCAGAACCTAACCTCGATACACTTGTGCATGGTATTGACTAGTTATTAAACATGTACATTAGTTATTTTCTTACATATTTAATTTCATATCATTTGAATGTAAGTATATTTATTATATCATCTTCAACTTAGTTGTCTTGGTGGATTTCTAGCCTCCTAGAAAGCCTTGTTCTTCTTGGATCTAGCTATCACTAGGCAACCACTCAACCTACCATTTAACAAATCCTCTTATAATTTTATTGTGATTTTTAAGATATCCTCCCTAGCCAAAAATGATTTCACATATTCATATGGATCAACACACACATTATACTAAGTACCCATCTAAATACCCTCATATTCACTCTCTTTTATCTACTTTCAAAACTTAGAAATGAAGGAAATAAATTGAAACATTTTGGCACACCTGGTGGGACCCAATCCCTTTCTTCCCTAATTTTTTGCTCATCAATTGAAATAATTTATTTTGGGGATTAAAAATTAACCATTTTCATTCATTGATTACTTGATAATTTTTAGTTCATCTAGTAACTTAAGAGGCAAATTAATCTTATCATAGCATTCACACTTGTTATCACACACAAAACTAAACCAAAAAATAATTTACACATCAAAACAATACTTGAAATAAGGACCAATTGGGATTTCATCACCTAGCATCAACATTACCCCATCTTGACTATCCCACTTGGATTTCACCACCAAGGGGAGAACCAACTTAGCTCTCTGGTTGGGTATAAACTCTAGACTCATTATATTTTGGCTAAGCATCTGACATCCTTATCACTGAAGGATCATGAAGTGAGGTGGTAGGCCCCAATAACAAGCCACATATTTAAGTTCAACACATATATTCCTTATAAGTGCTTAAACAACCTGAAATGATCCATATACTTCCTCTTTACTACCCATTTTGTAAGATAACCTCACTTATCATACTCTTTAAGGCATAATCCAAAAGTGATTTAAAAGTAATCCTAAGGTTAAAACACACTTCTTAGTTTATGTATTGATTTCTTTGAAATTATTTTAGGTTTGCTCTATGTTTGAGGTGTGAGTATCACAATAACATTCTCTATTTTCTCATATGGTTTTAACTAGACAACAAGTGACAAATCTGAACAACCAATCACCACCTTTTTCATCATCTATGGATTAAACCTCAGATGTTGACAAATTTCCTCATGCTTCACCTCACCATTCTCCTCCACCACCTTCTCCTTCTATAATCCCAATCATATCTAAATGATATTTGGACTTTACTTCCTTTCTTTAAAATAATCTAGTTACTTTACAACATCTTACCTCACCATACCGCCTACTTTATTTCCTTCTTTCAATCATTCTCTTGGCATGCCATCCCACCTTATGGTAGGTACCACTTAAACCCAATAATTGACTCAGGACTCTTCCAACAACCCACCTACCAAAACTCAAACTAACCTTCAACCTCCTAACCAAACACTTCCTATCACACCCCATGTGGGTTTAACCTTTTCATTAGTCACATATGCTCCATATATTGTGGCATTATATTTTACTATGACTTCTATCTTCCATTTAGTTGTAACCAATCCCTTGGCCATAGTTCCACTTCAAAATTTAGAGCTTTCTATACCTCAAAACCTTCCCCCAATCAACACTAGGGTAACTACCTAACCTCAACCTTCCCAACTTCTTCCTACCTCAACCATAACAACCACATCATTTTCTCAGCAAGTGACTATGACAAATTACTAGTATGTCCCTAACCCACAAGGGTACATACCACCCTCCACACAAACTTTTATACCAATTATCTCTTATGTGCCACCACCTCAACCACTTAACACCACCTATTAATATGTTGCTTCTTCAACACCATCTATTGCCTATTTATACATAACTACAAGCCAACCTCAACATAATGTGCCCCTCAATTATGTGGCTTCTCAACCTTAACCTGATCTAATCAAAATGTTAATGGACAAAATGACTAGTTTGGAGTCATCCATCTCTACCTCAACTAATATTTTGTCCTATGACGAAATTTTTAATGAGCCTATCCACCCCTCTATGCTCATTCATGCTTACCCTTCTGAATCGAAATTAACCAAATTTTATAAGATCTAAGGTAAAGAGGTTCCTCAACAACACCTAAGAACTTTCTATCATGATTGCTACTTGATCACTTATGATGATTCTCTCCTCCAAATCTTTCCCATGTCATTATCTAGGGCTGCCCTTGATTGGTATAGTGCCCTTCCCACTCATTCTATCTTTTGTTTCTCTCAATTGGCATAAACCTTTTTGGAACACTTTTCTATAAACATATCTAATACTCCATCAAACAATTTGAAGATGAATACATTTTTAATTTCATTTCTAGATAGAGGGGCCTTATTAATCAACTCACCTTACCATTACCCCAACCTGAGTTAATCAAATTATTCTTTTGGGAGTGTACCAAAAATATTTCTCCATCTCTCCAAATCTAAACCTTTAGGACCTTTGATAAATAATTCACAATGGCATACAAATTAGAAAACCATGCTATTAATGAACGAAAGTTGAAGATTTAGAATAAAAATTCTATTTTCAAATCCACTGAATCATCCTCCACCAAGACCATGGATCCAACCCATTCTAAATCAAAATCATCAACACACTTGGTCATCCTTAAAAATATACCACCTCCAACCATCAACCAGTCACCTCAAACCAATAATACTTTCAATCACCAAAACCATACCCAAAATTGAGCTCCTCCAAAACCATTTACCCCAATTAAGGAATCCTATGCATCAGCCTTGGATAAGTTACTTAAAGATAATCTAATCCAACTTCTACCCATCAATCCTCCTCAATAATTTAATATTTCTTGTCCCCTTCCGATGTGGTACAATGAGAATGATCATTATGATTATCATCGAGTCATTGGACATGATACCAATAGATGCAATACCTTTAAAAGCATTGTCTAAGACCTAATTGATAATGGAGAACTTGTGTTTGATAACCCATATGCTCCTTCTAGCCAATCTCTTTATATCTTCCAAAAACCTTTCCCAAATCATTCACCTTTAACCCAATATCATGAAAGCCAACCTAAATCCTCTAATTCACATGAGGCACACATAATTAATGTCATTATTAATGTACCCACTATTGAATAAGTCATCACCTCTATCACCCAAATAGAGGAAGCCAACTCACCATCAATTCCTTAAAAAACCCAACAGAGGAATTAACTACTCCTTCCTCTTCTATAGATGAAACCACCATTCCATCTACCCTTCTTATGGTATAAATACCTAAGGATATAACCATTCCATCAACCATTTCATCCACTCCTCTAATCCAAGTAGAAAAACCACCTACTTCTCTAGACAACCAAACCAAGCAAGAAGCTATACTGGCTCTTCTACTTGAAACCACACCCCCTACCTCTCCAATTATAGAACCATCTATACCTCACTTGGAAACTATTTATTGAGAGTCAATCTCCTCATCTATCTAATCATCATCTTTCAAACCTTTTACCAAAATAACAACTCTAAAACTACTCCTTCTTCCCCAAAGGGTTTGTGATTTGAAATAAATTATTAGGAAATAATTCCCATTTAAAAACCCTTTTCCTGGCTAGTTCAAAGTTTATAATTCACCTCCTAACCTAACTTTGATAGAGCTAGTTTTTGGAATTGGCTTAGACTCCCATATCAAAATAAAATTAAACCTTCCACTTTACTTAAGTCTACACTCGAGCTTATTGTTAAAACTCCACCAACTACCCCTCTTAAAGATACCAATGAATCATCTAAACAAATCTCATCCAAAATTATCAAATCACCCTATGCTTCTTTCATCAAGCCAATTAGAAATTTATGGATCCTTCTTATGCCTAATCCTACTCACCCTCCTTTGTGATTGGACTTAACCACATCAACCCAACCAAAGTAAAATATAGATAAGGCCATTAATAAAGTAGGGTTTTATAGGTAAAAACCTTGGGTTAAGTCCATACCAACTCCTTCACCTTTAACTTCTATTTCGGGACCACATCCTTCCACCATTCCCATTACCTACTCTTCCTCCAAGAAACCATCTCCCCTTTTTCTACCTATAACAACCCAATCCTCTAGTTCATCCTCTTTCCTTACCAAAATTTATTCATCCACTTTCCCATCCTTTAAACCCTCATCATTTATAGCTCCAATCTCAAAACCAATTATAACTAAGCTAATTCTTTCTAAACCACCAACCAGACATCCTGTTAAGAAATCTTTGCCCCATAGGATCCCTGCACCCAAAGTCCAAACTCCACCACCTCCAAGATCTTTATAAAAATATTATATAACCATTTTACAAAGACTGTTGTAAGATTTTGACAATAGCATACCACTAAAAAAGCCTTTTGACCCCACTCACTAAAAGCCAAGTGGGTTCTATGACAATTTTATTTGTCTTTACCACAGGACCACTAGACATGATACTGAGAACTATAAATCTCTCCAATCAACTATTCATGGCCTTTTAGAGGAAGATGATCTATTTTATGAACCTTCATTAAGCACCTTGCCTCTTTTACCACCTATCCAATCTACCTACCAATCATCTACTTTTCTACTCCTACCAAGAAGTGAAGTAGAGGAACCAAAGAAATAAATTGGTCTCCTTATCCATACCATTCATATGATGACTCAATCTTGATCCCCAGAAAAATATACACGTAAATCCACCTAGCAAAATGAAAAATACAAGGCCAAGGTAACCATTCCATGGTCCTACCTTTCAACTCTTCAACCAACCAACCAACCAAACCCAAATAACTACACCTTCACCTTCATCATCAAAACCATCCAAACCAAAAGTATCCATTTTAGGATCTCCTTATTCTTCCAACAAATCTCCATTCATCTAATGTTTGGTGTTAAAACAACTTTGCCAAACACTAGTAAAAATGAGTCTTTATTACTTAATTAACACATTGCCACAACACTATCAACCTTTAGTTAAAACTTTACATTCTATAAAGGTTCAACTAGATAATACCCAACCCCTTATATCTTTGATTGGAGCCATCCAACATGCTATAATGGTCACATTTCAAGAATAAAAAATCCCACCATATCATAACCAAGACCCTAATCCCCCTCTTTTCATCACAATATCCATCAATCAAACATGGGTTAAATGAGTCATGATTGATAGGGAAATGAGTATCAATATCATTTATTCCCATGCATATGATCAAATCCAACTACCTAAAAACATCATGTTAGAAACCCTGGTAGTTCTTTGATCATTTAATGATACCTTGGCTACCACGCTAAGAATAGCTTTTCTCCACTCATTTGGGGCCGCAAACTATTCCTAAACTATTTTATGTCATAAAGAGTGAGTTTCAATATAATGTGTTACTCGATCACCCTTGGATCCATGTTATGGGTTGCATCCCTTCTACCCTTCATCGATGTGTCAAGTTTGAACATGAGGGACAAGTCATTACAATCAAAGCTAATTCGAGTCCCTTTGCTTCTGTAATATGACATATCAGCCCAATGACATTCTCATTCCACCTTGACACTCTTCAAAACCAACCTATAGCCAAACCACCACATCAACCCAACCCACCAACACTTATATCTTCAAAAATGATGAAGAATCTACTAGTTTAACCATCTCTTTATCTCAAATCCCAATAAAATGCCCCTTGTAATCCACATTTCAACATCTCACATTGGGGGAATATCAAATTTTAGCTTTGGATACTTTCCCATCTCCACATGAATTTGAAAACCTTCAAAATGATCCATATTATGATCCCAATATTAGTACCCTTGTCCCCTTTGGCCTTCCCAATAATATAACATATTTTGTCTATGGGGGACTTGATAAACCACTCCTTACTCCCACCACCATGTTGTACATCTAGTCATTCACTTCCAACTCTTCTTATATTAGAAAACCAAACTTTTCCCAAATGTACCTTCATTAGTGCACTTAGAAGGGGTTTGGTTTCAGCCTTTATGAACAATGACTTCACTAGCTTCCTATCATCAAAACTCATAAACCTCATGAGTTTTTTGGCTTGGGGTACATTCCCTCATAATAGCCCACATCACTAAAACCAATGCTTACCACTACTGATGAACCTCTACCTTCACCAACCCTACTTTTCTAATTTGAAGAACCTCTACCCTCACCAACCCCACTTTTCCAATTTGAAAAACTTTTATCCTCACCAACCCCATCTTTCTTATTTGAATACATAAACATCATCCCACCTAAATTTTTTTTTAATAATACTATTAGTTTGGGTCCCCTAACTTATCAATAAGAATTTCAAACCAAAACCATTCCTCTCATCCACCCCAAAATGATTACACATGACTTACCCAACATTAATACCATCCAATGATAGGACAAAAATTCTATTCTTACCTACCTAGGTATAAGGGAATTTTATCTTCAAAAGGCCCTCCCTCTTGAAAACCAAACAATAATAAATGGATTCACCATAGATGTTAATTTAGGAACTTAGGAGGACCCTCATATCATCAATATTGGCCAATCCTTAACCCTCAAGGACTAATTAGACTATCAATATTTTATTTATGACCATATCATAGCATTTGTTTGTTCTTGTCAAGATATACCTAACATTGACCCTTCTATCACTCTTCACAACTTTGTAACCCATCCTAAAGTTAAGCTTGTTCAGCAAAAGCTTCATCATATGCACCCTCACATAGCTCTTTTTATCAAATAAGAAATTCAATGCCTTATATGCATCAACTTAATTTAACCTATTGACTACCCATAATGGGTCTCCAATATTATTCCTATTACCAAACCCACTGGGGGACTTTGCCTTTGTGTGTATTTCCATGACCTTAACCTTGTATGCCCCAAAGATGAATTTCCCCTACCTAACATAAACCAATGTGATGATCTCACCATTTGCCATGAAATGTTATCCCTTATGGATAGTTTTTCAAGATACAACCAAATCTTGATTGCCCCTCAATATCAACATAAGACATCCTTCATCACCCCATGGGGAACTTTTTGCTATCATGTCATGCCCTTTGGCCTAAATAATGTAGGGGTAACCTATCAATAAGCCATGACCTATATCTTTCATGACCTCATTCATAAAATAGTTGAGGACTCTATTGATGATCTTCTTGATAAATCCAAGCATCATCAAGATCACCTCATTGTTCTCACTATCATCTTTG
Organism: Torreya grandis; assembly: GCA_037957365.1. NCBI lineage: Eukaryota > Viridiplantae > Streptophyta > Pinopsida > Cupressales > Taxaceae > Torreya > Torreya grandis. The sequence goes on along the minus strand of JARHVA010003768.1, from coordinate 688,246 downwards.
AAATACTTATTAATTATCATGTCAGGCTTAACCTAAAGAAATGCATCTTTAGGGTCTTATCAGGAAAAATTTTAGGCTTTATTGTTTCCTTCCATGGATTAAAAATAGACCCCATAAAAGTCTAAGCTATTTTGTAAATGCATCCCCCTACTAACCTAAGACAACTTAATAGCCTATAATGCAAACTTCAATCAATTTACTACTCCATCTCTCAACTATTTGATCATTTTCATCCTTTCCACCACCTCCTTAAGAAAGATACCTCCTTTAAATGGACCAAAGAATGTCAAAAATCTTATGATGCAACTAAGGAATATCTTCTCTCTCCACCAATCCCTATTCCCCCAAATAAGGATCAACCCTTTTATTTATACATATATACCACTAATAATTCTTTGGGATCCATGCTCATTCATCATGACATCCAAAATAAGGAGTAGGCCATTTATTACATCAGCTACACCCTCGTTGACTATGAAACCTAATACACCCATTCTGAATTTTTTTCCTTGTCTTAGTTTTCATATCCTCTAAACTTGACATTATCTTGTTACCCATAAAACTTTTACCATTACTAACACTGACACCCTCAAGTATATGCACTCTAAGCCATATCTTAACCAATATACGACTGAGTGGCTCATGATTTTAGCTAAGTTTGATCTTGAGTTTCTTATACAAAAATACATTAAGGGATAGGTCATTACAGACTAACTGGCTAAAGCTCCTCTCTCTGATAATCAAACTCCCCCTCTTACCTTTGTAGATGAGTCTATAGCCACTCTTTCTTCAAAAGAACCCACCTATCAAATGACTATGTATTTTGATGGCTCTAAATGTCAAAATTGTGGGGGTGCTATCATAATCCTCATTCCCCTTAATGAGGAACCTCTTCCCCTTTCTTTTAAAATCAATTTTATTTCACTAATAATATATTGAAATATGAAGCCTTGGTCATCAGTCTCCAAACCACTCTAGCTCTAGGAATCAAAATAATTAACATCTTTGGAGACACTCAACTCATTATCAACTAAGTCACAATAACCTATCAATGCAAAAATGCTATCCTTCTAAAGTAAAAACAAATTGTTGATATACTTTTATCATAATTTCACAACTATACTATCCAATTGGTCGCTCACTCTACCAACAAATTTGTAGACACAATAGCTTCCCTTATGTCCCACATTCCATCTCAACCTACTAAATATAAACTATTTGTTACCATCCATCACTTTATCACACCATCTTACCTCAAATCTAATCTTTCTACCATTTATCAGATAGAAATTTCACCTATAGACATTTAGTATGATGAAATCTTCAACTACCTTAACATCTGTGTCCTCCCTTCTGATCTTTCATGAAATACTTGTAAAGCTTTCATACAAGGCACCTTTTGCTACATCATAGTAGGGGGTATTCTTTAAAAATGAGGATTTGATGGTCTCCTCTTTCATTCCATTTTTATCCATGAGGCTTCACATGCCATTAAAGAAGCCCATGATGGCATCTATCATGGGCACTTTAGTGCTCCAACTATTGCTAAACACATTCTTCATCTAGGATACTATTGGCCCATGCTCAATCAAAATTTTTGTGACTATGTCAAGAAATGCATCAAATGTCAACAACATGCTAACCTTCATCATTCACCTCCTCATGGTCTTTAGGTATCAACTAACTATTATCCCTTGTCACAATGGGGTCTTGATCTTATCAAAGGGATAAATCCACATTCCTTGTAATGACATAAATAATTCATCACTACCATGGAATATTTTACTAAATGAGTGTAATCTATCCACTAATCTCATTTAAATCCAAAAAAATCATTGATTTCACTAACCACCATATCATTTTCCACTTCGGTATTCCTCACAATGTCATCACTAATAATGGAAAATCTTTTAAGAATAAAAATGTCTAAGATATTTACAATTATTTTGGTATCAACTTAAGATTCTCCTCACCTTATCATCCACAATCCAATGGATGGGTCAATTATTTGAATAAAACACTCATCAAAATGCTCACTAAGGTAGTCAGTACTTTAGGGAAGGATTAACACCTCTATATATCCCATTTTCTTTATGGGCTTAACACTAGTATATGAATTACGATAGGGGCTACACATTTCTCTCTCATCTTTGGAGCCAAGGTAGTTCTACTTTTTGAAGTCCAAATTCCATCTCTCCACATATCCTTGCATGAGATTTTTTTTGAAAGTGACTATTATCAAGAATGCCTTGCATGCTTATAACTTCTTGATGAATGTTGCATTCTTGCCCTTAATCACCTTCACATTTATTAAGAGAATATGAAGTGAGTATATAACAAGCATCTAAAAATATGAGAGTTCAACATTAGAGATCTTATCCTTAAGGAAAACTAGCATGTTACTAACATAGAGAAGATCAAGACGGGTAAGTTTGCTTTTAACTAGTTAGGAACCTACATTATAACCCATAAGTATGGATTGGGTACTTATTACTTATTTTCTCTCAAGGGAAATCTTGAACCTAAACCCATTAATGATTCATATTTACATCTCTTTCATTATTAAAACAAGGATCAAACCTCCATTTGTGTCAAACTTGAGCTCATCCCATTGGTTCATTAACCTTATTCCACCTCATTTCCTTTTTACCCCTTTTAAGATAAATCTATTATATAGAACCATGTGATTCTTCCATCATAGTTATATCCCAATCCTAAGTATGGGTACCCTGGCTCTACCCATAGAATGGTTCACATGGATGTATTTTGTATTTTAATAGATGGAATCCCATGGTCAATTATTTCTTAAAACCCCTTCCTCTAAAAGGTCCTTCTATGCCTAGGTCTTACTTCTACATAGGTAGACCTTTCAAAGCTGACCAGACTTGTCCATGCCTAATTTTAGTTTAAAATGTATCCATATATACAAATAAATGGTAGATTGATCCCTCAAAGGATAATTGCCCCATTAAATCAAAAGTTACTTAAAAATAGACCATTCCTTTGAAGGACAACTATGCACAATAAAATCTTAGACCACTCCCTTGAAGGATGGCTCAAAAATATTCATTAGAAGCTTCCCACATCAATTGGATTCAACAAGTTTAAATCAATAACAATAAGAAAAATCAATAAGTAAGCCACAACTGGCTCTTATGTTTTCTATTTGCGGACTTCCCATATCAATCAGTCTACCTATTTATCTCAATTAATCCATAATCAACTTATATATATGGCATGAGTAGACTTCCTATATTGATCAGTCTACCCATTATAATCAAATATACAAAAGGTATGAACTTGTCTACTAAGTTTCTTTGGTCACCAATGGAAAAGCCAATGACTCCACTCCAACATTTACACCCTTACCTATCAAATACATCCTAATTACACCTAAGGGATTATGAGCTTACTTGGCATGAAGTGGTCAAGATGCATGTTTTATTAATAAAGCACACTCTTATGAAACATTTGATGGGTTTGTGTTTACTAAGTTAACCCATATATGGATTCTTATTGTTAGTTTCTCACTAGAAAAAGGCATAGTGTTTCATTTTATTATCCAAAACAAGTGAACATGAATGTTTACTTTTCCATACAAACTATCATCTTATATCACTATATCCATTCAAAAAGCATAATCCATACAATCATCCTAACATTAACATTATATTATAACTGTCCTCATCATTCAACTCAAAATTAACATCATTCACAAATGACATAGCCAATAACATTAGCATCCCATAACATGATCATCACTAACATAATAAATATCTTCTTCAAAATTCTCATCATAATTAAAATAGTAACATCATAATCAATAAGATCATAACATTATAAAACATCATCATAAATCCATATAGTTAGCATTATAGTTAATGACCTTATAACATTAATAACATTAATTACATTATAACATCATCATAAACACATCATTATCATAATCATACCATAATAAAATCACAACATCATCTTATGAGCATCATAATATTAACCAAAATCACATGCCTATACTATGCAAGATAATCATCAATGTCATAACTCTCATACTTAATCATTCATGAACAAACATAAAATCATCTCAATCATCTAAAACATCTGTGTGTGTGTGTGTGTGTGTGTGTGTGTGTGTGTGTGTGTGTGTGTGTGTGTGTGTGTGTGTGTGTGTGTGTGTGTGTGTGTGTGTGTGTGTGTGTGTGTGTGTGTGTGTGTGTGTGTGTGTATAAAGTGTCAACAAATGTACATATATCTTGTTCATAAATACATCCCACATCTTAGCTCATAGGCTAGTGTCAAAATATAAAAATACATCACATAGGATATCTCCTCATGAACCTAGAGCACCTAAACTAGAACCACTAGCACCAAAATCTAGTGGTGTTCCCCTTAGAGTACATCCATATTAACCTAGTACCATTACCCACTGACCTAATGCTTCAGTGATACTCCACCAGCCAAACTCACCTAGTACTCACCCCACCTTAGGTCATTAGGAATTTGTGCTAGAATAATTCCCTCATAGTAATACAACTCTTGCATGGTTGCTAGGTATCTGGCCTATGTCATAAAACTTGGGGGTACCACTGCTGCTCTATTATCATATCATAGAGAGTGTCTCTCCTATGTAACCAAATCAAGTGAGACCCTCACCTAGTCTTTCTCTCTTATCACTATGGCAATCTACCCCTATAACATGGCCACCCAAACCTATAAATTATTTGCCTATGCTTGGGCCTAATCTCTTTACATTATGACCCCTCCCAGCTAACCCTATAAGGTGGAAATCTACCCCTCTAATTCTATAGTATGGGCCTATGATGCTACCAATAATATCACTACCTATAAATCATTGTGTGCTAGTCTCTAACCTAGGTCAACATCCATTATATTTTGGTCCCCATCTCCCAAACCAAAATTCATGTTTGTGTATCTCCCTTGAAACCATGTTAGGTAATCAGTGATGTAACCTATATCATCTCCATCCCTTAGGGGTAACTTCTCAAAAATTCCTCCTAATTTCCTATGGCTCTAGTAGATAAAAATTTGCATCCTCCCTCTTATACTGATCAAAATTAGGAAGGATACCTTGCATAATCCCAAACTAGCACCACACTCACTCAAAGGGGATGTGCTTTGTCTCACCATCCTGCCTCCCATATGCCCATCTCTAACTATAGAAAGATAGGGTGTGGTACCTATAACTAACCCATGATGGCCATGTCTGATATGGTTTCCACACTATGTCACTAGGAACTAAACTCTCCAAAGCTCCTCTAAACCAATCAATGTCCCTAGGTCCACTCCCTGCACCTATCATGGCCCCATCTCTCCTCCATCAATAAAATTTGACCACATAATCCATTGGTTGGTATCCCTCTATTGATATGCCTAAGGGTCTCAATACCCATATATGCTCATAGGCCTATTAGTTAATAATGAATCCCATGTTGATGCCATAGCACCTGTGTATTCTAAACCTCCATAACTCTATATATATCTTAACTAGTAAGACCTATACCCATCTAAAAATAGTGCCACCTAGGAATAGCTCTACCAAGATGCCTAGTATCACTCCATGGAATCTCCCTCCCATAGAATTTGGTAGTGCATAACAAGTAACCACTAGCTACAAATTCATAAATAAATTTCTATCTTTGGGAGCCCTCTGATATAGAGGCCTAATGCTAAAACCTCTCAAGTGAAATTATGCATTAGCTCCATCATCTATGTATAAGATCTCCATACACTCATCAATCTCCTCCACCTCTATGTGATAAATGGGATCTCTATGGATAGGTAGGCATATAATGTGGTGGACATCCTCTAATAAGATGCTCATCTCCCCCGTCGATAACAAGAAGGTGTTAGTCACTGGGTCCCATCTCTCAATGAGGGTGACTATCATAGTGGCATTCTTGGGAAGGCACTGGTAATGCTACATCCCTCTAAAACCCACCACCTCTATGTGATTCTAATCTTTTTTTGACATGGCATCTCTCACCTCTATAAAAATCTTTGTAACTAAATCTTATAATTGGATCTACTCTTGTGCTTGCAATAATAGGTATATCGCGAATCAAATAAGTAGCCTATCTTAACTAGTACCTATATGTGAAATATTTATTACATGTGATTCCATACCAATATGATTCTATACCTTTAAAAACCTATTATCCCTTATTCTATCTATAACTATTATCTATTCCTTTAAGAACCTCCACCAATTATATCATATGTAAACCCTCATTTTCCTAAACCTAGTCCATCCCTTATACCCAATCCTAACTCCACTCCTACCCTCCCATCTCATCCTAACCCAATATACCTTGTATCTTCCTACCCAAATAATCAATTACTGATGGTTCTCCCCAATCATCGATGGTCCCCTTGGGCCTTTTTGCCTATAGGGTTGACCATCACTGATTGAGGTCAACCATCAATGGTCCCTATTCAGTGATCACCAGTGGTGACACTCAACCTCTTGACCTCCTTTTCAAACCCTATCTCTCTCTAGCCTAACAAGAAAACCCTAAAAACTACTCCCTATACCCTTCCTCATTACTCAATACCATTACATCCCCCAAAACAACTACTTATCTTACAAATACAAAATGGAAATTATAAAACCCTAGCCCCACATTTAAATTATGTACTTCCCTAATTTAGAATACTTAGTTATTTTTACAATATTATAATTCTTTCCTAATTAAAAACATCACCTAATTTATTTTATGACTGATGGTGCCACCTCAATCCACATCTCGCCACTTGTCTAGGAGCACCTCTAGCATCTATCTTGACCCCACCTCACTCCCACATGCTAATATCCTCTCAAAAACTCACAAGCATTCCCAAACACTCAAGGATACTCTTTGTACCAACACATAGAAAAAATAAATCACAATTGTCCAAATTACAAATGAGGCCTAAATGGGCCTAGTTGACCTTTTTATCTAGATTTAGGGTTTTTCTTCCCTCAACCTTTTCCCTCTCCTTTACTTCACCTAGCTTAAAGCTTCCACTACATCTAATTGGGATAACCCCTTTATTTCCTCTTTGGGAGTGACCTTTTCCCCCACAACTAAGAACTACATCAGTCCTAAAGTTCACATTGGATCCATTATCTATGGGGCTACTAGGTAGTATCCTCTTGCTTAGTGCAATAGGAGATAGCTCAACCACTCCCTACCCAACCAACCCACCTATTTTACCATGTCCACCTTAATATTGGAACCTTTTCCAACCTAACCTATTCACACACTATTTTGATTACCTTGCTTTGGTCCTCATGACTCCCTTGACTAATTTTTTCCATGTTGAACTTTTTTATTACACACCACCTTGTGCATGACCCAACCATTTCTATTTTCCTTGGCAGTATTTCTTACCTTTGATACTTGAGTAAGCACCAACCTTTCTTAATATCTTTGATATACATCACCTGATCTAATATTACTAACATTGGGGACTAGTTACCTTGTCACTTCTCCTAAAACCTAAACTTATTATTACCAACATTGGCACCTTTTGTCTTTATAAGAATTAGACTATCACATTGAGTCACACCCTGTGTGTATATTTGGATCTCATACACACACACACCCCAATCATAACCCTTATTTTACCTCTTATCAAACAAGAAATTGATTTTGGTTCTACATCATCAACTCTTACTTTTAAGGGGAATACTCTCCTCTCATAATTGAGGCAAATTAATCCTAGCCATCAACACTACATTTTTATTTTATGGCTTATTAAACTAAATCTACATAATAAAAAGGGGCAAAATACAGATAATCAAAAGCATCCCCTCAACGAGTTTTTAATGTCACATCACCTTGGACCTATTTTAAACCCTTAGTTAACTATTTACCTAGTTAACTCACACCTAGACACCTTGTATACACACTTAGATACCTTTTAAAACATCCCCTCTTTTGACCCATTTTAATCCTTTTTTATGTATGGGTCAACCATTGATGGTTGACTAATTATTGATAGTTACCCTTAACTAGCAATGATTACCCTTAACCATTGATGGTTAGGTCCCCACTCCTATAAAACTAAAATGGGTGAGCTTGTAAGGGAAAAATATAAAATTTCCTATGCACACCTCATAGGTTTCATTCCCTTGAAATGACATCATTATCTTGACTTAACTTAGCAACTCTCTCTCTCTCTCTCCTTAGTATTTTTTTGCTATAAATGCAAGACACTTAGAAGAGATGAGGATATGGAAATTTTCATATAGGATCTTTTGTTTCTTTGTGTATGTATTTAGCATCCCAAAACTCTATTGATATGACTTTTGAAGGTTTAAGTATTGTTATTCCACCAAACTATCTTTAGGTTTTCAACTATCATTAATTAGGCATCATATAGGTACCCTCTTTTTATTTTAGTGTTCTATTTCATTATCAATTTTTCCTACCTTGTTTTGCTCACCTACACACCACCCCTCACCCTAACTATCTATACTCTAACTCCTTCCCATCAGATATTTCATATTTAGTTCTATCTTAATTTTCACAAACCTTCATAGGTAACCATTGCCTATTGAAATAATCATCACCAATTACACCAACCATCACCAATTACCTAACTATCACTATTCAGACCCAACCATCACTGATCACACCCAACCACTGATGGTTACTATCAAAACAAATATTAGATTGTTAGTTTTTCCCCCTTTCACCTAATTAAACCCTTATTTTTATTCTTGACCTATCTATAGACCCTACCCAGACCCTCTAAACCTAGCCTTGGTACACTTATGCATGATATTAACCCACCATGTGATATATTTTATTAAATAGGTACATTATTTATTTTCTTGCATATTTACTTTCTTATCATTTGAATGTAAGTATATTTCTTATATTATTTTTGACTTAATTATCTTAAAAGTGGATTGACAGTCTCCTAAAAATCCTTGTGCTTCTTATATCTAGCTATCACTAAGCAATCCACTCAACCTACCATCTAAAAAATCCTCTTCTATTTTTCTTGTGATTTGTAGGTTATCCTCCCTAGCCAAAAAGGAGTTCCCACAATCATATGGATCAACACATGCATTATATTAGGTACCCATCTACATACCCTCATATTTATTCTCTTTTATCTACTTTCAAAACTTAGAAATGAAGGAAATAAATTGAAACATTTTGGCACACCCGATGGGACCCAATTCCCTTCCCTAATTTCTTGCTCATCAAAAGAAACAATCATCTACATGGAAAGTGGAGTATCATGTGTGTCTTGACTACCACATGATTTTGGTCCAAGGTCATGTGTCATTGGTGATGGAAAAATAATAAGTGGAAACGAAACAATGACAAAGGATAGGCATATTTATAGGGTGTACCCTAATGTAGAAGAGCACTCAACTCAAAATATATCTTGAAGGTGGAGTAGGTAAGTTGTAATAAATCCACATAAGGCATAGTGGTAGTTGAATAGTAGTAATAAATTGAAACAAACAATAGTATTTAATCCATTAAATTAGGATAAAAATGGTGAAAAATAATTTAATTCAATTCATGACACCATCACAAATAAGAGTGATAACTTAGATAGGATAAAGAATGCATGCAGGTTTGGAGGTGTCATGACTGGAAGATAGTTTTTGATGATAAGAGGGATGATATAGAATAATGATTGAAAGAAGCTAATAAAAATATTACATAGATCTTAATTCCATTTAAAATTCAATGTGATAATTTCATTTCAATCTTGATGGAGATTACGTAGGGTCCAATGCATCGATGTTTGATATAGATCAGAAGACTACAAACCATATGCATCCAATGAAACTACAAGGATCTCTAATAATGGATAGTAAAAAAAAATTAATAGAATGCACAACTTAGGGTAAGATAGCTTACATCTATAGAAAAATACTTGTACAATTTCTAAATGCATTAAATATGTAAAATAATATGTCTTACACAAGAAATAAGCACAAGAAATAAGACATTATATGGCTTATATACAAAGGTTGCATATAATGAAAAACTTTTCCAAAAAGTCTACATAACCTGGAGTAAATGATAAAGACTTAAGACACTGAGTAATGGTTGTTTGGAGGTGATTTGATACCATGTTAGAGTGTTATATGCATTCATGAAGCTATAGGATCACTCCTAAATTCCATTACCACAAAAAATTCATCTTAGACATTATGCACATACAAATGAATTATGCACAATCCAGTCTCTTCATTATTACCTAAAAAATAAAATATATAATCCATAGATTAATTTCTCTCTTAAGAACTTAAGAGAATCACAAGGATTTCATAATTAATATGAAAAGGAGTTGGTTTTAAAATAAATTCTTGGTGATAAGGAGTTCCTAATAAATAAGCAAAGGAGTTGGCATCACAACAACTATTTGGTCACAAGGAGTTCCTAATAAATAATCAAGGAAGTTAGTTTTACAATAGCTACTTGGTTGTTGTGATCAATTTGAATATATGTGGATTGTATTTAATAAGTGCACAATAAAATATTATTCATGCATACCAAAAAAATAATCTAATGAATATAAAAAAATCTAAATCAAGATTAACTCTGTGAGTGGGTGTAAATATGGCTAGAAACAAAATTTGTTTGGAAATAACTCACACCACTATCCAATGTGAACATAACCACTCAAACATTATTTCCTCTTATATCGTGTTTGATATATATCTAAGGTATATGGATCTAATTTTTATTTTGGTATACAAATGTTGTTACCACCAATCCTTTGAGGTTATTATCTCATTTCTTGGAATATATCTACAAATACACCCTTCTATTGAACCATTGGTAGTTCAGAAGTGACCTTGTTTATAGGTACCCTCTATTTGTTTTTATTCATTATTAATAAGGTTAGAGTGTAGTTTATTTATTGTGGAGAATATTGAGTTTATTGATATTAGGAAAATATATTCCTTTTAGAGAAGTTTTAATTTCATGGTAGTGGTACCCTATTAAGTGGTTTTTTATGACTGTTTATAGCATTGATGAAAGATACATTTGTTTTAGAGCTAAAGTTATTTAACCTTGAGTGGATGTACCTCCTTTTTTTGAAAATCAATCTCATGATAAGATTATGCATTTACTTTAGTAATTGGTATGATAGTTTCTATAACTTTTGGTTTAACATGGATGTTAACCTCCTAGATTTTATGGGTGTTAACATTTTTAAGTGACACTTTTCCTTTTGTGTTGGCCATTACATCCTTTTGATAGTACATGTTTTACAAACACATGTTGAATCTAGTGGCATGTGTTACTATATTTGATGCTCGTGTAAGTTATTGGAGCTTGTAGTTCCTCATTTTTATAACCATACCACACCCTTGTATGGATACTTAGGTTAGGGCCATATTTATGTATGGATTGATAAGGAGTGCATGTGTTACACATCTATAATAATTTATATTTTTTTCCCTTGGAGGATAGACTCTATAGTTGTGTTTATCTCATAATCATCTATGAGTGTCACTTTTACCTTGACTCCTTGTATGATGTGTTTTCCCCTTATTCTCAAGGTTATAATCAATTATTTTATGGATTTCCAAGAATGCCCATGAACATTTGATTTTAGATTTGACCTATAGGGGTTGAGTTCTTGGGCATTGTAATGGATATGACACATGAGTATTAGAAATTAGGATGTTGTTTTGAGGACCTTATTGAGAAAGGGATAGTTTTATGAATATGTGTCCTTAGAGAGAACATGCACCCTCATAAATTTATTAAACAGTTAGTTCAACTGAGACTTTAAAGTGCTTATTACATACCATGATGTGTAGGTGAGTACCTAGTATAGTTCATGAATTTAATAAGATAATGTCTTAAAACATTATCAGTCAGCTTAGATTAAGCATCCTCAATGATGCTTAGGCCTTTTTATTGATAATAAAAGTCACTATAGGACACTTATGTTATGTTTAGTGGGTGTTGTGTTGGTATGAGATGTATCTCACCTAAAGAAGTATGCCGATGTTAGATGGGTTTTTTTACTTGATAATTTTAATTCTAGTGATGGATATCTTGGAAGACCCCTCAAAGATCGATACCACTCATGAGTGATGGGTATCCTCATCATAGTAGAGGATTGATATATGTTTTTTAGAAACTTCGTATGTGTTATGATTTTGTTTATATATTTATATTTCATAAGCTCCCTTAGTTTGAAGAGAGTGTTTGTTTGGTTATCACTTAGTTAACATCTAGACGAGTTGATACTCTCTACCCATATATTAGCAAGGGTATAGGGAATTTTAATTATTATATAAAATAAATATATTTGTGTCAAAAAGGATTCAAAGAGTCAAAAGGGAATTTGAAGAACATTTATAGATAAATGTGAGAAGTAGAAGGCAAGCCATTATTGAATAAAATATATATTTCATGGTTTCATTAAGAGTTTATAGTAGTATTTATTCTTATTAATTTATTCATTATTTATTTCATTTATTTCTTATATATTCCAATGTGGTTTATATTTATTACCACTAATCTACTATCAACAATGGTGTGGATTCTATAAAAAGAATGCAAGACTCATTTAGCTTGTAAAAGAGGTGGCCAAAAAATATTTTAATGATGAGTTGTATTATTCAAGGAGTTGAAGAAGATACCAAATAAAAAATAGATGAATTTTAAAGGAAGAGATGGGTTTCATCTAAGAAATATATGGATTTTCATCAAGATTTGTACTTTTAATTATTCTAGTCATATTTGTTATACCATGCTAAATTACATGGAATGGATGAAAATGGAAGAAAATAATATCATAGATAAGAACATATTATCATTTTTATAATACTTTGAGAGGCATATTATTTTATTTCTAAATATATTATAATCATGAGCCTCCCAATAAAATTAGCGTGCCTCTCTTTATCTTATGAACCATTATCTCTATCCAAGATTTTAAAGTCCATCTCCAAGGATTGGATATCATTGTTTTATTCAAAAATTCCATTTAATCTTCATCTAATGTGGGGTAAATTTGAATAATCCATGTTACTATTTAAGGATGACTCATCTCTGAAACTAGAGTTTTTGGACCCACAAAGTGATACCTAAAGGCTAAGCTCACTGAGTATTCTGGGCCTTATGGTGGAATGGTTGAGTAAATAAAGAGAGTTTTTAGGTTATATGTTATTATAGAAAAATAAAATTGTAGAATAAATAAATGACAATGATATGGATGAGAATTACTTAAGAAGAAGGTGAAAAACATTTGATGATAGATATAATGTTATAATTAGAGTATCTCTAGTAAAAAACATCAGTCAAATGATAGGAAAATTATCCATTTATATCTATAATTGTTGAGTTACACAAATAAAGACAAATGAGTCTAAAAAGTGGATTAACACATTGAATCTCTCTTTGAAAATCCTTAAAATATGTGTCCATTTCATTAAATTTGTTATGCACATGTATGAAATTATAGAATATACAAAGGAAATCACCATAATATAACTTTCATGATATATATCTTGTCTATGTCTTTAATGTTTTAGTATTAGATATTGGGCCTAATGAGTATAGTCCATAAGGCAATTTCAAAGAACAAATGTTTGCATTATGAGAAGCTCATCTGAAAGAAATTCCATACATATAAAATTTGTTATGTTGCTAACTAGTTTGGATGGTGGTCTTCTTGAAACTACCAAGGAAAGATAAAATTTGGCTTGTGGATTTCTCTTTTTTTAATGTTTTTGATTGTCCTTTTTGAAGTATTAATTTATTGGATTATATCTTATATGATGTCCAATAAGTATTAGGTTTTATCAAAGTCATAAATCATTAGTATTTATTCAACTACATACCTCAACCTTCATAAAATGGTGTCTTCTACCTCATGTTGGACATAAATGTTGTATAAATGGGGTAGTTTAACACTTCCATATGGTTTTATATTTTCCTTCTATTTGGGGAAACATGTGATATTCATCACTCATAGGTTTGTAAGTGTGTGGTGGTTTCAGAAACTTGGAATTATGATACAATCTTCATACCACATGAGGGTTTTGAAGAGTTATAATTATAGTTGTTGATATATTATTTCCATACTCTCCACTTATTCCATTATTGAGACACAATATTTAATATTATTATATTTAAACTTGTGAACTTTTATCAAGTGTTGAGAATCATTAAATTATTCCAGTTCTTGATTTGAATTTATAAGTTGACTGGAATCATATTTTTATGGTTTCCATTGTTATGAATTTTGAGTATTTTTATCCATTTATTAGTTTGAACCTTTTTTAAATGTTGGATCTCATACCTTTCTTTATTGTCCTCAATATTTGATTAAATTAGGATATCTATCCATTTTCACCTTAATTATTTTTTGGATTATATTGTGTAGTTTAGCCTTTTTCATTTATTCTCCTTGTGTGGATTGAGTTGGGATACTTATCTTGATTTATTTTACTCCTTGATACAATTGATAAATTCTCAACTTTTTAAAATATGTTGTTTTGAGGAGCTAGTTTATGTACCTTTCCCCTCGATCGAGTGTGAGACTAGTAGGTGATAAGTATATTGTTAACTTTAGTGTGAAATAATATTATGACTTGTTATGTAACTTGTTGATAAATTTGGAAGACATTAGCTCATGTGTTACTTATAGAGAGGTTATAAGGAAGGTTTAAACCTTAGCCTTTTTTATTATGTTGATATTAACATATGTATCCTCCTGCCTATAAGAGTGATGGAGATGGTTTATGTTGTGATTGGATACACATTTATGTGTTGTTTAATTTGATTTTGATCATTGGTATTAGTGTGAAAACTCATCCCTATGGTTTTTAACTAAATAAGGGATGGTAAATGATGATAGAGTAAGTTCATAATTTTTTCCTTCTATGTTTCCATTGATTTTAAACCTCTATTTATCTATTTCTATGATGGGTCAAGGAACCTTTAAATCTATATGATCCCATACATATAGTTGTGGGTTTCATGTGATTGAAGTGGTTGTTATTCATTTTGGCATATAAGGAATGGGACATAAAGAAAATTAAAATGATCTTGGTCCCATAAGATAAAAATGATTAAACATAAAATAAAAAATATCCTTACCTTGTAATCCAACATTGAAGTTGACACATTATAGTAAATGATATAAATTATTAAATAACAATAAATTGGAAATAAAACATATTTAATTATGTGTTATGATAACTTTGAAACTAAATATTAATAAAAAAAACTTCAAATTATGCATTGATTCATAACACACCCTAGGTGGATTTGAATTATCTTTGGCCATGCTTATTATAGTGCATTGCATTACACTCTACTATATGTTATTAAAGATTTGAGATCTATGACTTAGAGAGACTAATAACCTCATTTAACATGATTTGTGAATAATATTATAACATACTTTAAACTAGACCTTTGACTCTCAATGAATTCTAATAGGAAGTCTACATAAGGTAATGGGAATGTGAGACCCTTATTTTAGCAATGTTAGTTCTATTTAACATTACTTATTTTGTACACACATCCTAATATATCATGCACCTTATATTATTGATACATAAGAAACTTGATGTTATTATGATTGTATAACCATAAAATTATTAATGAGATGGTGGGTTATGAACCTAATTTTGTTTTGTGTTAATTACTTAGATACTTGTAATTGATGATTTCAATTATTTATTGAAATGTACATTATATTGCCTTACTAGTAAAGCTAGTGCTTCTTTAGCTTTGTATGTATCATATTGATTTTTATACTATTTTAATGAGTATATTACCATTGAGATCTTATGCCTTGGTTATTTTCATATAAATTTTGTATGGATTGAGATTGCTTCTAATTTTTACATTCTATAGTTTTGGCTATCTAGGATAGTGCATGTAATGTGTAAATTGATGTGCAAATGATAAGGGAGGCCAATGAGGGAAATGAAACTATCATGATCATGATTTTATTTATGGTATAGTGTTGTAATTACTTATTATGTTTCTAAGATACTAACCCAATTCTAGTGTCCTTTGTGACCTAGTCATAAGTTGTGGACCTCCTTGCCATCCTAATACTATTTACCCCTTTAACACTATTATTTCCATCTTTTTCCATTACATAGATATTTTTTGAAACATATATAAGTTCTTAAGGTTGAAAATATAGTAAATTTGTTATTTACAATTGAAAAACTCAAATGGAATTGATAATCCAACTTTGGAGGGTGATGTAAAGTGATTTTATGATATTTGTTTTGATTTTAGAGTCTTTTGACCTATAAAAATGTTTAAGAGTATGTATAGAAGATAAAGAATAATTTTGGGGTAACTGATGTGTCCATTTATGGCATGGGATAGTTGTATAATTATAGAGGCATTAAATTACCTTACTTTCCCAAATGTTCTTGTAAGTGGAGTTAATGATTCTATGGACTTTGCAACAAAGATCCAAGTAATGGAAAGGGAAACATGTCACCCATCCATTAACCATTGGATTTGAGGACCTTGCCTAAATGAGGAAGGATTTACTTATTTTTAATACCATTTTTCATTTTAAAAAAAGTGAGAAATGGATATGAGAGGTAAGGGAGATAAGGATAATCTAAGGGAATAAGGAAGAGACCTTCATTTGTTAATAAGTGAACCAACTCAACCATTGTGAAGAGGAAATATTTTGTGTAGAATCAAGTAAAGAATCCAAGGTAGGATTCTATATCTTTGATATTATTTTGTGTATATAATTAATTTAAAGTATAATATTATTTGTGTTTGTTTTATTTTTTTCAATAGGTGTAGGGCCATTTGGCCTGCCCTCTTTTCACATTTATTTGTCATGGTTGTGTTTATGTCCACCATGTGGATTTTATTTCCCACTTTGGATTTTTAGATGCACCATCCCTCCTATTTTAATATTTTTTTTAAATATATTTTTTTTTTCATTTTTATGTCATTAAGTTTCCCATTTTAGCTTATATTATTGTCTTTTGTTTTCATTATCTTGTGTAGTGGTAGTGGCGAGTGGATCTAGGTTCCTATGTTGATCCTATGTGGTTCTTATTTACATATTTTTAATTAATCTTTTCCATCATCTATTTTTTTTTTGATGGTTGACTAGGCTAAGGTCCTCTTATGTCTAAGAGAAGTGATATGATAAAAGGAAGGCATCCCTATGTGTTATATCTCCCTCAGTGAGGCTTATTATGTTATAATGATCATATGAATGCATTGGTACTATTTATTTGTATATAATGTCTTATTTATATTCTTGAGTGTTTTAATTTGGTTACATAATCCTCTAAGATAAGAAGTGATTATTAGTTTACTAATTGAATAGCCCAGTTGAGTGTTCTAGCCTCTAGCCTAGCCTCATCTTGCTAACCATGACCTACCCCATACATTCGATGTTCATTATGATTATTATGGGAGTCTTAGGCTTTGGGATGCCTGGGATAACATCGTAAATATGAAAAATGGATGGGAGATGATATCCTCCTTTGGTTGGCCTTGTGGGTATATTTTGGAGATTATTGATTATTATTGTTTGGATTAAACTACAACATGAATGTAATACTTTAGCTTGGTCTATTTTAAATCCTTGTAACACTTATAAATTTTAAGTATAATTATTTTAGTTTTTTATTTATGTATAAACTAAAATAAAATATTAATTGGCTTTTGAAATTAAGTGTGTTGATTTCCTCTTTCTTACACTCTCTTATAACTTTTGTATTTGACTATAATGGAAATGTAAACATTATATTTATGTTAAAACATCAAAATTTAAATATTTTTTGGACAATTTTTATCTATATTTTTATAGTTTAGCATAAATGAATGATGGTTTCTTTTTGAAATTTTATATTGTATTGATTTTAATGAAGACTAAGAAAGGCTAATATAACTCATTCAATTTTTTTAAAAATTTTTTATAGGGTTAATAAATAGGTTTTAAAGGATCCCATAATAGTAAAAATTTGAAAGATATTAAACAAAGAGAAATAAACAAAATAGGAAACAACAACCCTAAGGGATAAAATAATGACTAGGTAAAACTTTGTCAAAAAGACACCAAACCTATATTAATGATTTACAAACATCAACAAAAACCTACAAAACTAGAGAACCATAAAATTAAATTGAGAAATAAAAAATAATGGTTAGGGGTAAGAATCTTTAGATTCTGAGTAATCAACCAAGGAAACAACCATGGTGTTTGTGGTGTTTATGACAATAAAAATTAGGTATGTTTTTGTTAAGAATTTACCTCTATTGAAAGGAAGAAGATCCCATGAATAAAATGCTTCCCCAAGGTTTAAATGTACCATGTTTTGGTATATTGACATTTAATAAACATGTTAATGTGTAACAATTCCATGCAAGGGTAAATTTTAAAAATAGAGTCTCTTAATATATCTCTATCTTACACACTTAGAGAGAGGCTAAAAGTTCCTTGGACAATACTTGTTAGGCCCAACTTCAAATATAAAGCATGGTTTATTAAGATAAACATGATAAGTAATTAACTAATTTATGAGTAGATTTATCATAGTTATACATTAAAAAATTCTTAAATAGTGACCAAAAAGATAAGAAAATAATATCATCATGTAGATTCATATCGCTTTGAACCTAGATTAACTCATCATCATAGAGAAAATGTAAAAGATAAGGGATAAAGAGATAAAAAAGTTAGATCATAATGGAGATGTTCTTTAAATGTCTAATTGAATACACCCACTAAAACCAATCCTTGGTTTATTAATATTTAGCACAAATTCAAGCAAAGGATGGTGTGAGAGTCTAGGAAGCTGACTAGATAAGAGGAAAATACCATGAACACCATATACATGTGCATAAAATGAATTTCAAATCTTAACATCCTTTCAAATATTAATACATGAATTTTGATTAATATTATTTTATTATTAAAGTAATTTATGTGTAATAAAATAATTCTATAATAGTCAGAGTAAAATAAGAGAAATGAAGAGATTATCCTATAAAGTTGTAAAATGAATAAGGAAGAAAATGTCTAGGTTAATAGTGTAGTTTGAAGTCCACAATGAGCCTACCTTGAGAAAGGCCCATTAAAGATAACATATGCACAAGGGATACCATTCCTAAAATTCAAAATTTAAAGATACCTCCAAGGAATCCCATGCCTTGAATTTCAAATCACACCAAACTCAAATGCACATGTTAAGTCCAAGACTAGATTGGGACTCCAATCACTTCTCAAAATAAGACAACCACTCCTCCCACTAACTCATTTTATCATGTCATAGATTAAGCATATCTAATAGCATGTGTGAGATAATTATATGTCTTAAACCATTCCTACTCACTTTGTCAATTCTAGACATTATTTGATCATGATCTAAATGTGACATAGAGAACTTATTGATCACTTGTTGATTGATTTAAAATTTTATGAATTTTTAGAATCTATCACTCATTATTTTATCATTGGTTTAGATTAACCTTATTTATCTATTTATTGGTGAGGAATCAATCATTTCATGCCAAAGTACCCATATTTTAAATATAGTTTAACCTTAAGTTTGATGACCATGATGGGATATAAAGGTGAAAAATTTAGTCCTCGTGTCCCTTTAATGACCTTGCCTACCCATTTAGCCTGGGTCCACGTGTCTTCTTATTATATTCTATTCATACCTTCCCAATTGAATGTTATTTAGATGTAGTAATATTTGATTATTCCACTTGGAATTATCTCATTGAATCACTCCCATGATCATTTGTTTAATGTGTAGTACACTCTTGGGATCCAAGATATTAATACTTAGAAGCATCCTTATCTCTCAAAATTTTGATGTATTTAGATATTATAAAAATGTCATATGGGTAGTGGGTCACTAATATCATGCCACTTGACAACATCTAACTCACTCACTTACCTAGAAGATTTTGTTGCATATAGAGTCATTGAGGGTAGCAATTCACCAGATCATGCCACTTGATATAATCATAATGATCTAAAGAGTTGAAGACTTTTAGGCAAATTTGAAATGCTTAAGTCTCAAATAGTAGTGAAAAGATGACACATGGATCAAGGAATGTTTTATAAGAATCAACTAAGTCTTGAAGAAGAAAAAAATTGATACATGGTTATAGGAGATATTTGAAGAATTTGATAAGGGCTAAAAAACCTTTTTGGATGGTTTAAGGCCATTAGGGGCTATGAAAGAGCATCGTGTGGCAGCGTAAATACTCTTGGCACCTATGGAAAAATATAAAAGGCCACAATCAATAAATTTTGATTAAATTAAATATGTTTTTGAAAAATAAATAACCTTAAAAATTCAAATGAAAATGGTTAATCATTTCAAATTTAAACCATTATGTTCTTGAAATGGAACTGAGAGGGTAAAAAAACTTAACAGAAAAGGAACCATTTTCAATAAACCTAAATCTAAATTTTAAGTATATTTCACCCATTTTTACAAGATTGAATAAGTCTAAAAAGTGAAACCATATTAATAATTATCCATTAGTTACAAAATGAAGCAAAAATGAATTAAATAGTTTAATAATAGAAGAAAAAAAACTCTAAAATAGTTAGACAACTTACCTAAATCTAAGGTAAAATGGCCTAAAGAAGGATATTTGATGTATTTCCAAAACATAATTTAGACCAAGACTTAATAGATCAAATAATATTTATAAATTTAAATCCACATAGTCTAAAATGGGAATTTTAGACCAAGCATTCTCCTTGAACCTTAGATAGTTTTGACATTCAGGATGGCCATCAAATTTTGAGCCCTCAAGTTCCATGTGGCACATCCTTATTGGCTAGGAGGCCTAGGGTTTATGGTTTGGTGATAGGTAGACACATATAAAATTTAATCTCAGGGGATTATTGATGTCATTGGTGTGCCACAAGGCATTTCCTCATCAAGATAGGCCTATGGTCCAGGTACATAGAATGATACCACCTAGTATCATCTCAGTGAGTTATTCCTTGGAGTTAGATACTATATTTATCTTGTCTCTATTTCATGAGTTCTTGGGGTGTCACCACATGGTGACATCTCAAGGCCTTAGGGCCATATAACTATTAGACTTTGTGATATCCTCCACCTTTAAAATCTCTTGTGATCTAGGGATGTCACCACATAGAGACCTCTTTAGCCCTCAAGGCCTTAAAACTATTATATTTTTATAAATACCCCATTGAGGTAGGTCACTGGGATCATGCCATGTGGTATGATCTCATTTCTCAAAAGGAATTTTACTTTAAAACCTTTTGGACTGGCCTAAAAATTTGAAATGACCCAATAGCGACATGTGGAAGTATTTGAATCATGGGAAAATAAAGGCAATGGCTAAGGTAAGGACTTGAACAAATAAAATATGCTAAGGAAAACTTATGGTGAACCTAGACCTCGATGCTTAGTTTAGAAAGGGCCCAACATGGCACTATAAATCTGGGCAATAAGGGAAAGTTAGACGTACATGCATGGCTAAGGAACAAAGGCACAAAAAAATATTTACCATGAAATAATTAGTTGAAAGAATAAACATGAACATGAAGGAGATAATAAATCAAACCTATTCACATAAAATGAGTTTAAAAATCTAATTACATGGAAAATAAATAAAGGATTTTCAAATAAATTAGATAGTCCTAAGACTAGTGGTAAAAAAAAAGGTTGGACAAAGTTATCCTCTAATAAGAAAGATGGTTCAAATGATAAAATAAAACAAACCTAACATGTGCAAATTAGTTCACTACCATAAGTTTGAAATTAAAAAGAGCTTAGCTATAGATTTATCCATGGAGCCCATAGTAAATACAAACATTTACTAGACTCAACCACTAACAAATATGTAAAAGTCCACTCCAAAGTAAACCCTCAAATATGAAATTTATCCTAGAATATATGGAGAAACATTCAACTCAATCAAGAAAAAGAGGGTCTTAATTTTTAGTTTGAAAATGGGGTGTGTTGTGCGAGTAACAACAAATGGTGACTCCTATTGGGAGATACTCCTGAGTATGTCAAGAATTTAGAATATCAAGTTCTCATCCAAAAACAACCATTAGTTGTAGGCAATCATTCAAGGAAAAATCAAAATTTTAAGGCATGAATTTCATCTCCAACACATGACATACTAAGTTTTGACTTTTAATAAATACCATTAGTGTGTGATCTATGTAATTATTTAAATTATTTTGCATGCACACATAATAAATTAGTTTTGATAAAATGATAACAACCTATGAAATGGGATATATTTTTCAATTTGTCTTAAGGGGTTAATGGAAATAACATTGGTCTAATTCCAACCAAGTGTTCATAGCCCTGATATATATACCTTTGATACCTTCAAAAATCCTTGTTCCATTACCCACTAGGGTAGAAAGTCTATGATTGAGATAACCAACATCACCATTTTGAGGATAATTTTTAGCTTATACATTTTATTTAAACTTATTTTGAAAGATATTTTAATTTTCCATCCATGAAAGGTTGGGGATCAATCCATGGGTTCAAGTAAAGAATAAAAAAGCTTATGAAAAATAAGACAAATTAAAATTAAAGAACTACTAAATTTTATGCTTTCAATATTTCATTTAATGCATTTGATGGTATTTAACTAATAAATTAGGCCTTTGTAAATCTATATCTTCTATTTCAAATAATTGGCCCTCAATGTTATGAAAATATGATAATATAGCAGTTTATACAAGAATTAACCCAAGAATTTTCACATTAACACATAGGAGTGTTATTGGTGTTAATTGTATAGAAGCCATTCATTTATTTAATGTTAAAAAATTAGGGAAACCCTTAGGTTAAAATATTAGGTTTATCTCAGAAACCCAATGCCACACAACTGAACCAAGCACCGAAAATCAAAATAAATAGACAAAAATAATGAAAGAAAACCTAAACTAAAGTAAGGGACATGAAGAAAAACAAACCAACAAAGAAAAAAAAAAGTTTTTATAAGGTGATCCAAACCAATTCAATACCTAGAATTAGTGTTTGAATAATTATCAATAGATGGAAAATGGGATATCCTCACTAATTAGACACCTTAGGTGGAAAACATTCTCACCCAATATTTTAGAAATCAAACAAGAACCCAATCGTAAGGCATCAAAGCTTTTATGTTGTCTCTTCCATTCATGAGACTTATCCCACACAAGGATAATGTCTAAGACCCTAAATTATTTTTATTTGGATCATTTGTAAAACCATCATTTGATAACCCCTTGGTGTTTACTGAAGTGTAATAATATTGCATCATGTTTTTCATCCAAGTTCATAAGATTAAAGAGGTGGGCCTCTACCTGGTCATTTATTCTTAAATAATTAGCTATAAACTACAAAGTAGAAATCATTAACTATAAAAATATGGTGTTGGACATAAAATAAGTGGTAAGGATAAGTGTTTAATGGTGCTTTAGTTTTAGTCCTATCATCTCATAATGCAAATTTCAATACATTATGCCAATTCCTTTAATTCATTTCTAGTGTCCTCTTAAGTATGCTTATCAAATTCTTGTTAGTGGATATAGATAGTCCATTTCCTTATAGATAATAATTATAATATAGTTTTAAGATTACCTAGTGATCATATTCCCATTACAATAATATAAGGGGGAGAAAGTGGGTCAATTATCACATACTAATGCATAAGGCATACCAAACCTTGTGACAATATGATCATGTAGGAATTGGATAACTATTTTGGTTGTGAAATAATTGAATGGTTGAGCCTCAAACCAATAAGTGTATTATTTTTTACCTTTGAGAATAAATTTGTGGCATATAGATGAATTATCATTATTTTTCCCATAAAATCTAGTCCCACTTTTACAAATGCTCAAGCTTCAACTACTAGCAATATAGGCATTTTGGGGCATGTCTTGTATGTGCAATTATTTGTCATGTATGATAGTTTTGAATGTGTGAATGTGAATATTTTAAGATATTTGGATATTAATATCTTATTATCAATAACTAGTAGGTTGTGGTATCACCTAAACCATGCCTAGTGCCACACTTTACATGAAAATCACTAAGCATTCCTATTGCTTCATCTTTATTAAGACACCTCAAATAGATGCCTTAGAGGTTCCTTATGTAAATCATGCTAGATTTGATCATAAAGTGGTTAATATTAAAAATTAGTGACCTTATCTATGTATAATTCAAGTTATTATGTCATGCATTATTAATCAATTAATCGTCTATGTCCTTGCACCATTCATTATTGGTGATGTCTTCAATCTTGTAGTGATATAAAGTGATTTATGGATTTGATTCTACCATAGTTTTTCAAAGTCATTTCATTCTCATAATATTCATTATGTAAAGTTCAAGGTTTAAATCTTGAATGATATTCATACACTTACCTCTTCACTCACCTAATTCATTTTGCATTAAAATGGCTTTGATTGTTGGGTTAGGCATAGCAACAAAGACTTTACTTTGTAATATATAATGACAAAATTTATTGACAACCTTGATTAACATAAAGGACTAATTATCCATCATAGTGTATCTCAATTAGATATTTTCAAAATGAGATATCATAAATGAAATAGGTCATTCATATCCAAATCCTTTTCTGTGTTAAAATAATAGCGATTGAAAGCTTTGAAGTGAAGGAGTAAATATAAAAAGGCTACATGTAATCATGGTTGATCAACACTATTGTGCACATAATTACCTCTTTGATCTAGATGAAAGCTACCTATGATTCAATTTTCCATTTGATATTATCATCCTTATTGAGTATGTTATTTAGAGGTCTAGCTATCACTGCAAATCTAGATTTAAACTTCCTCACAAAGTTTATCATGCGAAAAAATGATGTTAGCTCCTTCTTTGTGCTAAGTAGTGGGATTTATAGGATAACTTGCATTATCTCATGGTCTATTCATATAAACCACTTGAAAATTATATGGCATAATGGATTACCTTTGGTGACCCCAAATATACACTTCTTTGGGTTAAATGAGATCTCATGATATATGCATCTTTTTATTACTCTCCTCATATCTTTGACATGATCCCCTCAGTGTTTGGAGAATATTTCAAAGTGATCCATGTATACCATAATACACTTAACCATAAGTTATTTTAAATCTATTTTGATGACCCTTTTAAATGTATCCTTGATATTGATGAGGCTAAAACATATTCACTTATGAGTTAATGTGACCCACTTGGTTGTGAACATTGTTTTCAGTTGGTCCTCATAGTTGACTACTAACTAGTTATAACTTGAGTATTCATCCAAGAAGGGAATCATGTAAACCCCATTCTTAATTTGAAAAAATTAATCTCATGAGGGAAATGGTTAGTTTTAATTTTTTATATGCCTTATTCAAATTATGTAAATTAACACAAAGTCTGATCTCCCCATTCTTATTCCTCACTGATACCAAGTTTATAACCCATGTGGAGTGCCTAACTAAAATTAAAATTCTCATTGCAAGAAATTTTTTCACTTCTTTAAAGATCAAAGGCTCAATAAATATATTAACCATCCTTTATCTCTTCCTAAATGGATAGACTCCCAACTTTATTAGGATTGTGTGTGTCAATATGGAGGTGTCAAATAATTTCATATCTTTATAGCTTCATATAATCACATCTTTGAAATGTTTGACAACTTGTGCAATTTATCGCTTCTCTTATAAGGTATTTGTTATGCCTAAGAGCACACTTTTGGGATTATTTTCATCACTTGACTTACAAATCTCATGTATCATACCTTTGGTAGGGGTCAACTTATTCTTTTCCCATTAATAATCCATGTCGAATAGCCTTTCAAATGAGACCATCCCTTTGGGTATGTTATTTATCTTTAGATTAATGGTTCTATCCTCATATAAATCAAAGTCTTCTCGACCATCCTCATCAAATATTTGATTAGAAAGTACCCCCATATTGATGATTAAGTCTAAGATGTGTTGGTCATCCTTAAAAACTTGAAAATTCATGATATTATCTAAGACTTAGGGGGTAGAGAATAGCTCTACCAAGAATATTCTCATCCTCCAATTAGCCACAAGCTCAAGACTACTTATAGTAGTAGCTAGTGAATTTATTATGAAGTTTTTTTATTTGGTATAATATCAATACCAAATTCATCAAAATATTATATTAGGTTTTATAACCAGTTGGAGTATCTAGGCAAATGTTTATTATTTCATGAATATTATCTCCTCACTTTTTTAACTACTAATTTTGAGTCATTCAGTACTCTAATATTCTTCACCTTCTTTCCACAAGTGAATTTAAGTCCATGGACTAATGCCTCATGCTCAACCACATTATTTGTATAATAAAATTGTAAGTGATATATATAGCTAGATAAAATTTCTCCCTTGGATTAATAAATTATACTCCAACACCACATCCACTTTTGGACTTATAATAATCAAATTTAAATGTCCACAAGTCATATTTCACATATTGATAATCTTTGAAAGGGAAGTGTATCTACAATGTTAATGTCTTAGTGTATTTTACCACTTTTTGATTGATTACCTACTTTACATATTGAGTCATGAGAGTCCTTTAGCTATATTTTTTATGCAAGAGGTAGGTATAGGGATATCTAGATTTATCTTTTCCTCATTGGAAGAGCCTAAGATAAACTCTTTGATCTTCCAAGGGTTCCCTTGTTTCATGTCTTGATTCCTCATCATTCATATGTTAAGTCCATTAGTTAAAAAATATGTTATGGATAAATATTATATGGGAGAAGCAAGGATGGAGTTACCCATAGTAATTGTTTCATCTTGTGAAGAGCACAAAAATCTTTATCCTTTCTTAAGTCATTGGACTTAAAATTTTCATATGTTAGAGTTACATCCTAAAATGAGACCATCTGTAAGGCATAGTAGAAGTCATCT
The DNA here is from genome assembly GCA_037957365.1 of Torreya grandis. Classification (NCBI taxonomy): domain Eukaryota; kingdom Viridiplantae; phylum Streptophyta; class Pinopsida; order Cupressales; family Taxaceae; genus Torreya; species Torreya grandis. The sequence continues at coordinate 661,339 of JARHVA010003768.1, read as the reverse complement.
TCATATAGCTAATCTAATTCCTATAATTATAAATTTTTTTCATGTTAATCATGTTAATAGAGAGGCTATCATGGGCCCTTTCTTCTTTATCTAGTTAGTAAACTCCTATTTAAGATTATTCATAGAGGACCTCATTTGTTTTAGATAAAGGTAAAAACAGGTTTTGATGGGATCCCAAAACCCAAGTATAAGGAACGAAAGATAAAGCTTCAACGCCCACAGGCAGAACCTAAAAACTACTACAGAGAAGTAGCAAAAATAGGTTTTATATGGACCTAAAACCATTAGAGAGACCACTGGTCAAAACCCAAATTTAACATAGATCTGGCTACACCATAGATAGAAGATTACAAAAAGAAACCAGAGAACAGGACCAGAAAACATAACCAGCAAGAAGAACTAGACTATTCTTCCAGTTCTAAAATCATTTTCACTATTTCTATACCTTTCACAATAGTATCCTGAGTGGTAGTTGCTGCTAACTTGGCTCCCTCTTGTGTAGCCTTCTTTCTTGAGCTTTGTCTCATCCTTTTGCTAGGCCCCTCTAAAGATTTGGTCTCCTTGCTAGCTCTTTTTCCAATATTGGTAGTTGCAACACATATGTTGGACGTTAATTCCTCAATTTTCGTTATGTTCTCCCTAATGAGTTCCTGAAGGTTATTCTCATAATCTTTGAGCTTGACTGGGATATCTCTTATCTATTTTTCCATGTTGTTAATTTTGTTCCATGCAGCTTTCTGGTTATCTTCCATACTTCCCACTTTCCTTTTGAGGTCCTTAATCTCCTTACACATCCAAGAATCAATTTGGAGAGAAGCCTCTACTTTGCATTTAACCTAACTCATAGGTGTGTACATTCCATCTTTCTACCTTTTCTCTCTCCATTCCTCATAATTCTTATTGGGACTGTTCTTGCCTTCTTCAAAGTGATCCTCTCGGCCCCTTTGATACTATTCTTTTGTTCCAATTTGAATTTCCATTTCCATTTCTTGATTGTCATCCTGAACTGTATTTTCCCTTTCGTTTCTTGAAACAGGGTCCTCTACAGGTCCATCCTGGACAATATCTTCCTCTGACACTTTCTAATTTTCCTCAGTTTCTTCTTTACTATTTTTAGATTCCTCTTGTTGCTGACTCCTTTCTCATTCTTCTCTTGACATTCTTCATCCTCATTTGAATTTGTATTCCAGCTTTTAGTACCTTCTTCTTCCTCCAGATTTTCCTCCCTAGGTTTATCAATTCTCTTCCTCATTTGTTATGTTATACTTAGTAATCATGTATGATCTTTGGTTCTCACTCAATTATAATATGGTTTGGTAGAACACACCATGTTAGCCACTTGTGAGAAAAATTGGTCATCATATAACCATTGAGTGTCCTTGACTAGTCTATACTCAAAAACATATCATAAGCATCAAGGATGTCCATAACATGGATATCAATGAATTGTGGAATCATTAGCTATAAGACCAATTTTATGTGTATATGATTTAGTTCCCCTACTACTCTCACCTCTATTTTATCTAGTTGGAATACCTTTTGATCAGGGTTAGTAGGTGTAAAACCTAGTTATTGGAAGATAATATATAGCATGATGTTTTTTAGAACCACCTAAATCAACCAAGAAATTGTGTAAGTTCTTTACAAAGATTCTAATTGTTAGGAGAAAGGGTGGAGTCTCAATTTTTTATTTATATAAAGAAACACGTGCATCATACATTTTCATAGATTTCTTACCTTATTATTAGAAAATTATTTCAAAATCAACTCCCTTTGATTAGACATTTACAATAATTCAAACATAATAATGTTAAATTTGGTTTTGTTTAAATCTTAGATATTTTCATAGCTAGGTTTGGCTTGTTCTTGCTGATTTCTAGGTGGAGTAAATGACACATCGTTATTTGGTTGATAATATATTGGATTTCCTTTATGTAGGGGATTATTATTATTTGATTTTACATCCAGTGGGACTTGATTATTGCTTAGAGGAGTAGAGGTGGTTAAATGATTAGTTGATTTAATCCTAAGATGATAATTGTTCCCCCTTTAGAGCTATCTAAAAGTGTGGATCTCATCTAAATTATCTTCAAGTTTATTTTCATCCTTAAATGAAAACTCATAGGTATATAATACTAGATTGGTTCTTGAGTTTCCTCCATCTTGGTTTGGATTATCACCTAGGGTTGGCATTATTTCCATGTTCTCAACCTCGTTTTGGAAAATGCTAGAGGTAACTATAAACTCAACATAATTAGTCTTTACATACACAATTATGTTATGCACCCTTCACCAAGTGTCTAAATCCATGTCTATGAAATTTAATGAACCAAAAGTATTGTTGTTATTCTAATTACCACTATCAAGAGGATTGGGCACATTCACATTATTAGACTAGGTGTTTCATTATCTATTATGCCTCTAAAAATTAAAATTTCTACCTAAGGGCCATTTTTGCATTTTGATTTTAATTTTGAGTTCATTGTCTTTGTAGATTGATTACATAATTTGATAACTTTTAGACCATTTTCCTTAAATTTCCTATTTCAATTTCAAGGTCTATGCCACCATTTGGCCAATTTATAGTTTGTTGTTGTGGGTTTGATAGATGTATATTAACATTTAGAAAAATTGGGGTAGTAGGTTGTGTTGGATTAAGGGTGTTATTGGTATCAGTTTATTTGTTTAGGGATGATGGTTCAACCATTGGGTTTTTACTACATGTATCATAGCCACTAGTAATTGGTATGGTAGTTATGTTATTGTATGTAATTGGGATAAGCTGACTATTGTCTATCTAAAGGAAAGCATGGTTTGGAGGAACATAGGGTTGACCACCAGGAATGTGGTTCATTGGTATTAGATTATACACTAGATTTAGACTTTCCATATAAATCTCCCAAGACGGGGTTCATTAATGGAGTGCCTTGGTTGAGAACTTGATTAATCATGGGGGGTTGGTTCTAAGCTCTTGGTAACTTCATTATAGGCCAATGATAGCAAGGTAAGTGTATATAGGGTTCTTATAAGGATATTGACATCCAAATATCCAAATCCCTTAAATAGGTATAGATTGTTGAGACATTTTTTTAATATGTAGGGGTATTTAAACCTTTGGTATAGTTTATGTAATTGAACATTGAACATGCTCATAGATTCATTGGGTTATCTATTAGTATCTTTGAAATGATGATATAGAATAATATGGTTGATGGAGAACCTAAAATGGTTTACAAAGATAGATTATACACCATCCCAAGTGGTTAATTTACCCATCTGATAATCTTAGGTACTAGACATAGATAGTATCCCCTAATGATTAAGGAAACAACCTACATGCAACATCTTCATGTTGTAATTACATTATGATAAGGGCATCCATGAATGAATATACATGCTCTTTAACTATTTGAGGTCCTCCAACTATGAGTTTAGGAAAAATCTTATCTAATTTCTTTGATAGGTCATGCATAATTCCTAGAACATTCATAAAAAACCCATATTGGCTAATCTATACCATGGGATTGGTCATTGGTATAAGTTAGGGAAGCATGAACAGTCTAACTAAATGAGTGCTAGTAGATGTAGGTGAATTGTTTGATGATTGGACTAGTTTATATCTCCTTTTATCTTTATTAACTCTCAACTTTCTATGATTTATGACATCTAAAATATCTAAATCAATCCCAACAAACATATATCTTGTATTTTTCCTTCTACTTTCCATATTGAACTATGTTATAACATTTTGTGAAAGTAAATTTTCCTAGAATGTCCTAGTTCAAGCCTTGATTGTGATTTAGTACTAGAACATGTTGGTGGTGTTTTTGACACAATAA
>JARHVA010003768.1:445000-652500 GCA_037957365.1 Torreya grandis | reverse complement strand
ATTGGGCCTAGGATCTAGTTGCTATATTGATTTTGTATCATGGTCTTAAGCTCTTGGGGTGTCACCACATGGTGAAATCTTAGGCCCTTAGGGACACATAAATATTAGACTTTATTGGAGCCTCCACCTTATCGAGTGCACACACTCCTATGATGTCACCATATGGTAAACTCTTAGGCCATCGAAACTAGGGAACTATTAGATTTTGATAAATACCTCACTACATTGTGTCACTGAATGCCATGTGGTGTGATCTCAGGGCTCAAGGGAAATTTTAATTAGAAACTTTTTGGACTATCATGGAACTTTGTAATGATCTAACATGACATATGGAAGGATATGATGGGGATCTAAAGACTCACAAGAAAATAAAGGAGATGGCTAAGGATAGGACCTAAATAAATAAAATTGGCTAAGACAAACTTAAGAGGAACCTAGAACTCAATGATTAGTTTATAAATGGCCTAAAATGACATTAAAAATATGGTCAAGATGGTCAAGTCAAACTTGTGAGCATAGTTAAGGCAAAAAGTCATGGAATAATATTTTTTGTGAAAGACTTAGCCAAAATAATATGAAATAACATGAAAGAGATAATAAATCAAACCTATTCACATAAAATAGGTTTAAAAGTCTAATTACATGGAGAATAAATAAAGTATTTACAAATAAAAAAGATGGTCTCTAAACTAGTGGTTGAAATAAAAGTCAGTCTGAGTTAAGTTTTAGGAGTAAAGATGATTCAAATGATAAAATAAACCAAGAGCTAACATGTGTAAATTGATTCAATTTCTTAAGTTTGAAATTGAAAAGATCTTAAATATAAATTTAACCATGAATCATGTATTAAACATAGACATTTACTATATTTAGCCACTCATAAATATGAAAAATCCCACTTCCAAGCAAACCTTGAAATATGAAAGGTCTCCTAGACTAGATGTAATAATATTTAGATCAGCCAAGAAAAATAGGGTCACCATTTTTAACTTGAAAATGGGGCATGTTGTGAAATTAAGAACATATAGAATTATCTTCCTTATTATTTTTTTTAATTTTTTGAGGTAGCACCTAATTCACTTAATAAGTCCCTCAATCAAATATTTCACCTTGTACTTCTTGGCATGAATGCATTTACTCTGAGTCCTGGCCAAAACTTCCACCTCTTTAATTTTGGTAGGATTATTTAAATCTTATGAAATATTTTCATGATCCCTCTTCATGAAATGAGTTACCTTTTATTACATCTCATACTATGTGGATTTATATCTATTTTTAACCCCTTATTTTCATTTTACCATAAAAATAACCCTCTTGTAACATTTTAGGCTTTCCCCACTCCTTCACCTCTCATACTATCTCCCTCATTCTTGATGATCTCTAACTTGGTCATGATTTGCTTCATTTCCTCCTTCATATAATTACACATTTGTTATTTCTTGGATTTTTTTTACTCTATATTTTCAATTTTATCATCCAATTCTAAGGATTTTGTACTCTTGACCATGGGAAATTTGAATATTTCCTGTGGTGTCTCAAGCTCTTTATCTTTCATATTATCTTTCACTTTTACTTTCATGGGAGACTATAGTTTTATTTGTTTAAACCAAATTATACTTATCCTTATTTGAATTATATTGTAGTGATTTATTTTTACCTTCACTTATTTATTTCTCTTTATGAGTGTAACTAATCATATTAGAAGAATCATCCTCTTAGGTCTCATGTGTCTAGTCTATGGTATCATATGAATCCTATTATTAGGTTCCCAAATCTTGAGAATCCTCCTCTTGGGTCCTTGTGACTTATTCAACACTTTTTTCCACTTAATCCTCTCTAATATCCACTTTAATAGTTTTGACAACATATTTAACCCATAAGGGTCCACTCCTCTTACAATAAGAAATATGAGACCTTGATGGATGATATGAATGACTAAATTTGAATGATAGAGATGAAAAAGTTCTTGAGTGACATAAAAAAATAATATGGAAAACTAATTTTTTGACCTTTGAAGTAGTTCATCAATATTAAATGATGATAGTATATGATCTTATACTTACCCTCCAAAGTTAAATATTTCATGATATGCATGTAAATTCCTAGCCAAATCACAAGTAATTACATTCTAAAGTGGTCTCTATTGTTGATCTTAATTATCTCTTTAGTATTGAATAAAATCTTCATTAATTCTTCCTTACACCTTTATCCTTGAAATCCCTCATTACTTCATAATACATCCTTACTATTTCCCTAATGACCTCCTTCATATATATAATTCATAAACCCCTCATTCTATCCACTCTCTCTTCACATCCCCTATCAAAATACTTTGAAATATAAGGTTTAGAGCCAAATATCTTCACCATGAAATTCATATGTCATCCCTTTAATAGATTTTAGTGAACATCTGGGTCTTCTTTAGCCTCTCTACAAGACATTGGTTTGATCCTATCTCATTGTTTTCCCATGATAGAGTAATTTTACTTGATCAGATTATTTATGTGATTAAAATGTATTTTAACCACCACACACTCTAATATTAATGTGTAAAATGAATTAATGGTTAAATTACTTGTTCTCTCTCACACATTCTTCAAAAGTCAATTTCCATTCCTCATAATGAGTACCAACATCATTGCATGAGTTTTCACAAACTATGTGCCTATCCATTTAAAGGAACAAATCATTTAATTTAACTCCCTCCTAGAGGCTTATTTTATTTTACACATCACTTGCAATTATTTGGATTATTAGATAGTTAATTAATCAACCTTAGACTAATGGTTAAAACATGGGATATAAACACCTAAATTGGCCATGTTATATGCCTCTTTATTCCCTTCCCTACGGACATGAGATAAAGACACATACTTAAACTACTATAAAAATATCTATAACATCCTCAATTTATTTTTGAATGGACCATTATGGTTTATATTTTCTTGAAAAACTATTTATAGTATTCAATAAATCCCCTTTGACCATATTGTTTTCAATTTTTAACTTTGCTTCTAATTGAATGCCCTATAGTGTTGCTTTGTATTCTTGCATATGATTAATTTACACCCATAATGGCCTTCCATAGGTGGCTACAACTAAGCCTTTTAGATTTAAAATTAGATGTTATCCTCATGCCATGCCTATATTTCCTTTATCTATGCCATAAAGCTTCAACTTCATCAAATACCTCAGCAATTTTGATCACTTGACCTAGGATCTATCCACTTTTAATGGTTTGTATTTTACTATATGAAAAATACCCTATATATTAAATATTATGGAATCTATTAGATTAAGTGGAAGGTCACTTTTTAGGGAAAATTTCCTCTATTTTTCCTTGATATACTTATAATTTCTTAGAGTAATGGTTCTTTTACATACTCTTTTATCCTAAAATATGCAATTATTCATTCTCTTCCAAATTCCTCAAAATAAATGGGGTAGAGAAAAGTGCCATAGAAATACAAATGGAAGCATTTTCAAAGGTGGATTTTATTATTTAATGAGGTATAATATATTATTTTGTGTAAGCCAATTAATTTTAAATTTTTCATGTTGAAATTAATTATTTTGGATGTAAAAGATAAATTCAAAAACAAATGTCTCACCATTTCCTCATTACATTTACACAAATCACACCTATTAGGAATGATAAATCCTCTCTTGACTAGGTTATCTATCATTACAATATTTTTATTTGATACCAACCAAAATAAAACATTAACCTCAGAAGTGAGGTTCCTAATCCAAATATCCTTCCAATTAAATTTATCTTTCTTTCTTTAGTTCCAACTCCACTAAGTGTAAATATTTAACTGCAAACTATATGCTAGTATTAGTAGTCTAAACTATCTCATTATTATTTATATAATTATGTGGATTTATTGTTATTTTAGGTTTAAATATTATAAGTTGTGAACTGTATGTTGACTTGTTTCATCCATCTATAACACATTCTATTTTTTCCATTAGAATCAATCCAAAATTCTTTAACCTTTTTACCATATTATATTTGAAAAAATGGTTTATTTATGACCAAGGGGATTTACAGACCAAGAAATACTATAATAACTAAAGATCATTCTATAAATCAACCTTTTTACCATCTCCAATGTTCCATTTGATTCCTTTCCTTAGGATACTTTTACTACTAGTGAGGGGTTTCCAAATCAGAACTATTATCAAGAACCCCATATATTAAAAACCTATTCTCTTCATTCCCATTAAGGAATTTTGAATTAATTATCTTGGTCCACTGGTTGTCCTCTTTGATGAATTTCTAACCTTTTTTAGCAATTAAATATTGATTCATATTTTTCACTCTCCTTAATCTGAGTCCTCCCTTAACCTTTGACAACCAAAATTTTTCTCAAGCCACTAATGGATATCTAAATCTATACTCAGACCCTTTCCACATGAATTTTATTTTTGAATTTTCTCCAATTTATCTATAATTTTACTTAGAATGCTAAAGAGAGAGATAAATAAAATTAAGATAATTTGGATTTAACTTTTGAGAAGCTAGAGTTTACCCACTTGGGATTATAATCTACCTTTCCAACGTACCAACTTATTCTAAATTATATCAAGATGGGGGTTTGATAAATCTATATTCATTCTTGTGCTAAACAATGGTAGACCTTGATAACAAGAAAACATGTTTTTAATTTGACATTACATAACTCTAGATAGATTCTTTTGTATCCTTCTAGGGTGTTGAATAAGAAAAGAAATTTTTTATAAAAAATAATTCATTGGCCAAAGATCACATCATATACAAAATAATACTATTTAATAGATTAATTGTTTTAACCATTACTTCTCTAATCAGTAAGGTGTCATCAATAAATTGTAATGAGTAATAGGGGTCAAATTTGGATAAATTATTATGCCTTTTATATCTCATAGGGATCAAATTTGGATAAATTATTATGCCTTTTATATCTCCTAAGGATCTATATTTCTATAATATTATTCTAAGTATCTTTACCATCATTATGAAAATATAGGGGGATAAAGGATCTCTTTGTCTTAGCCATCTTAAAATAGTAAAAAATACTTTTATAATTATACTGATAAGAAAGGATAACATAGGATAATATATGCATGTAAAAATAAAGCCTTTGACTATTGAATTGAAGCCAAATCTATAAAAGAACCTGTCCAGGAACCTCCATGAAACCATGTCATCTTCTTTATTCATCTCCAAATTGAATAACATACCCTTTCTTATCAAATTTTTCACTGAATTAATCACTTCATGAGTGGTAATCATTCCATTAGTGATTTGTCTCCAAAAAACTAAGTCTACATGTTATTCATCTATAATCTTACCCAAAAGAGGTTAAATGTACATAAAAAGAGTTTTGATACAAATTTTATAGAAATTAGTATATAGGGTAATTGGTTTAAAATATTTCAATTGGTTAGCTAATACTTTCTTGGGGATAAGAACCAGGAATGCATTATTTAAATCCTTAGAAATAATAATGGACATGTATAACTCATACACAACTACCACCACCTCTAATTTTTTTATCTCCAAATACCATTGAAATAAAAATTGGGGGAATCCATTTGGTCTTAGGGATTTGTCGCCTTCCATGGAGAAAGAAATAATTTTAAATTCTTCTATAGAAGTATGTTTAATAATGGTAGAATTTTTTGACTATCTTCTAACATTCATTATTAGTCATAACAAATATTCTAATTTACCAAGATCCAAGGAGGAGATAATTAAAAGAATATTTGTAAAATATTTTTTTAACTATCTTAGCTTCTTCTTTAGACACCATCCATTCATCCTTTATAATTTCACATATTCTATTTGAATTTTTGTTCTTGGAGGCTAAATGTTGAAAGAACCTTGTATTTTTGTCTCCTTATTTTAACCATATGTATTTCATTTTTTATCTCTAGAAAGCTTCTTATTTATATTCCATGTAATGGTAGTTGATAAGGAGATCCTTTTCCTATTTAATAAGTTAATAGTTTGATCCATTATTTCTTCTTTATTCTTATATCTTCCATAATTCCTCCTTAATGTTTTTATTCTTGGTGAATATATATTTGACCACTAAATTATTCCATATTTTGAGATTTTACTTAAGATTCTTGATCTTCATGGGAATAATATACATATTTATTCTAAAAAAGGTTATTTCCACCAATATTTTAGATATTATTCTAGATGTAGATGAAATGACCACATCTTCTCAAATCTACATAATATATTATTGATTATCATAATCCTTTCTTGAGTGAAGGTAATTATATTGTGATCAAACCCAATCATAGGGAGTGAAGTAAATATTATAATAAAAGGTTAGGGAGAAAGGAAAATTTTCTAGCCTAATTTGAATCAAAGTATCTCAAAGTCTTTTGTTGGACCAAGTGTAAGGATTTCCCATGAATCCACAAGCCCAAATTTAGAAATGAACTCATTCAAATAAATGAAACATTTATTTTGTATTGTTAGATTCTATAAATATTAGTTATACTTATTAAATAATTTGTAAATGATCAAGCTAAGTAATAATAACTAATGATCTACAATTAATACCTCATGAACATAAAAATATTAAGATAGAAATACCAAGATCAAATCAATAAAATAGAAAATTTCATTGGAAACCTCATATTATTGTATGATTTGTATTATATTTAGTTTCAATAGTCTTAGGCAATGCCATTCCATGATGAAACATATCCTTTAAAACCTTGGATTTGTTGAAATTGATGAAGAGTATAAAGGTGATGCACAAGAAGACTAGAGAATCTGACAACACTTTGTTGTCTAAATTGAGCATGTTTATTACAAAGGAAAATAGGGTCTATTTATAATAAATTTGAATCAATGAGACCCTTAATCTTGAATCCAATATGGATGGATATAAATTCATCCTCACCAAGGCACATGGATCAACACATGGATTGATCACATGAGCCCTTCATATTATCTAAGATAAAGGGTGGAGGATAGCTCTTGAAAATATCAAAAGAGGATTAACATGATCCTTCCATTTTAAGTTCAAGATATAGGGTGGATAGCTATCCTCAAAATATATTTGTGAGAGTCAATGTGGAACCTTCATCTTATTTCCAAGATAAAAGGTGGAGAATCATTCCCAATAAATGACAAGATCATTAATAAAGGCCCTTCATCTTATTTACAATATTAAGAGTTGAGAATGATCCCTAAAATATCTTACAATATTTATTATCGGCCCTTAATATTATTTCCAAGATGAAGGGTGGAGAATAATCCTTTATATTAATTCTTTTATTAATTAGTGAGCTCACAAAAAAATATTGCATAATATCTCAAGATTTTTTTTTTGAATGAAGATGTCTTATAGAGGGATAAAAATAAGAATTAATAATTTAAAGGAAATTTTAATTCCATTTGAATAGAAATATAATTATAAGAATGATTAATTCAATTAATGAGAGATTAATTTAATTAATATAATTTGAATAATTTGATTAGAATAATAATTTAGTGAAGGGGGAATTAATTGCATTAATTTATTATTGAAATATAATTAGTGAATTGATCAAAGTATAAAAATTTACTAGAAAAAATGTCTAAAATTATAAGTAAATATATCTAATATAGTTAATTATCCCACTTAGAGATGCCCCAAGGTGAATTAAAATTTTTATGTTAGATGAATAGATGATTTCAAACTAGTTTATGTGAAATTATAGGAAGTCATTCCATTTTACAATTTTGACATGAAGGTGATAAAAATGGAGTCCTTAAAATTAACCTTGTTTGAGAAGGTGTTGTGAGATGTAGATGAAGTAATATCTTCTCAAATAATGAGAATCTAAAAAATGTGGATGAATAATTAGATGATGAAATAATGGATGTTGTAATTTCATCATTCTTGATTAATAGGTGTGATAAATTGAATGTAAAGATAGTGATATGATTTTAATGAAATTAGTTAGGGATGATTTCCTAGAGAGGGACTATAGTTATGAAAGATGTGTATGGGCTCTCAAAAAATAGAGGAAGAAGCTATAACATAAGACAATATTAACCCATGGACAAAATTATGCCACTTGAGTTAACACTTGCATGATTTGATTTCTAATTATGATAAATTGATTTGACCCAATAAGGGTATAATTGGGAAGGAAACATCCCTAAATAAGTGGCACACTTTGAATTTCCACAAATAGGGTAACATTTGTGGTATTAATCATGATCTACCTCGAAAAGGAAGCTAAGCACTTACTTTTCCCCAAATATGGAGAATGTTGTGATCTTGGAATTAAGAAGCACCCCAAACGAGGTGGATAATTAATGAGTCCTAAAAAATGTGAATCAAATAATTAAATTAATTGATGGGAAATTATAGATCAAGGATTTAACTTTTTTCATAGGTTAATGATGATATGAATGATCCAAAGTTGATAAGTTGACACAAACATGTGTGCTAATGATGTAACAACATTTTGTAGAAGCCAAAAAAATAAGCACCACAAGAATGATCAAAGTGATGAAATAGTGAAGAATGAAAGAATAAGATAGTTATTTAATAATGATATGATCATATTAGAATAATATGGTTATTGACAAGAACTATAATCACCTAAAAGTGGTATTTGAGTGATAAGAGTGATAATTGAGACTACTTATCCCTAACTTACACCTAGACCTACCTTAGAACCTATTATCACATCTATTCAACCTTTGTGTAGACCATAGGTGTCCCTAGTTAGCTCAAACACAAACCCAAACCCTCATTTACTAATATTGGCCCTTTGTGTCTAATGTTTTTCAATATGGATAGTAGCACCATAATAAGGACACTAAATCCACATGGTGCTATTGTCCCCAAAACGACACCTATTTCCTTTACCCTAACATTCTCGAATGAATATATTTTAAAAAGTAAAATCCCCCTAAGGTCGGCCTAGACATATTTTATTATCTACACAAGTAAAAGAACATTATATATACATGACATTTATCCCTTTATCCACTAGGTAGAAATTAGATTCAAAATACCTATTCAAACACAAATTAAGTTAATAAAAATAAAGGTTATCAATCCATATTCTTCTTTACTTATGTAAACTAACATTTAAAATAGACCTAAGCTCATATTTTCTAGATTTACAATACCAAGCACACTCAAGGCATTTAAGGCCACTATCATAATAGCATCACTTACACTTATACCAAAGCTTAGGTGGGGAGAATTAAATTAGGCTTGATCCATCCTCAAATTATTGGTATGTAGGCAACTCTCTTTAGATCAGGGTGTTTAGAATGTCTAACCTATCCTACTCATGAACACAATTTTTAGATCATGCCCTAATTGAAAAGAATATTACAGTTTTCATCATAAATTAGTAATTATAAGCACAATACAAAGTTATAAAATTAATGCATATAGGAATAAACCCAAGAAATATAGGCATAGGTACACATAGAATTTTAAGGCAATCTTACATAGAGGACATTAACACCAATATTAAGACACTAGAGCCACATGACACTACTTTCCAAATGTGTCACGACTATCTAAGAGGGGTTCCAATATAGGGATCTAGTTGATGACACTCAAACTTATTTTTGTATTAGTTTACAAAATTTAGATCATATGTATCAAGTGATTTCTAGATAAGTCTTTATTTACACTATTTATTACTATTTTTAGAAAGTCAAATTTATTCAATTCTATAACAAATCAATGGATATTTTAAGCAAATTATTTATTTCATTTAATCTACTTAACACTTTAATCAAATATATGATTTATATAAGCTAAAGCCAAAAGGGTTAAAATATTTGGTGAACCTATATTACTTAGAACATTTCTCAAACCCTAACCCTAGATGCTATTTGGTTTTGTATCCTTTTTGTGTTTATGCTCAGATTTTAGTTCCAATATTTCATATTTGTTTCAATATTTATTTTCTCAATCTTTCTTAGATTAAAATTCTTTAAAGGTTCAAAATATAAAAAACCTATTCTTACACCCCAAACTACAATGGGAGAATTTAATAATTGATTTAATGAGACTGATAAGAAATAATTTAAGAAAATTGTGTCCAAACATGTGGATATGCACGATGACCTAATCAATATTGTTCAAGAAGAACTCCAAAAATCAAACAATGGTCAATCTTTAACTCCCCTAAATAATAGCATTGTTACACCTATAGTCAGGCCAACTCAACTAGCATAATCAATAATTGTAATTCAACAATTGTCAACAATAACTACACCTCTTATGTCTATTTCCTCCACTAAAGATATATAATCCTTTATGTATAAAGTTCATACTCTATAGGCTAAGGTGTTACATCTTAATAAGGGAAACAGGAGGCCATCACATGATTTTACTATAATATTTTATACATACACCTTTGGCACACCACATAGAAATAATCCCCTTTGTATCTAGAATCGTAGCACCTAAGCTTACATTATATGAAGTCAAGGGTGACCTAGATCACCATCTTCAAGATTTTCATGTATCATGTTTGGACTATGTGTCAAATGATTTGATTCTCACAATGTTTTTTCCATGTAGTTTAAAATATTATGACCTACAATGCTTTTATGACTTACCAAATCAATCTATCAAAACATTCAATCCTTTGACAAACATATTTTTATCACACTTTTCCATCAATATTAGTGACAAGTTATCATACACTCAAGTTGCATAGTTGAAACAAAAGTCAAAAGAATGTATTGTATAATACATCTTGCAATACAAGACTATATTAGATAAATTAACTAGACCCATGGTAGATGAAACTTCAAGGCATATTCAAATAGAGTCTTTTACCAGCATATAAGAAGCTATCTTATTTAAGTAGTTTACAAAATTCACATATTTGTGTAAAGGAAAGAGAGGTTAATCTTATATCAATGGGAAAACTAAAATATACCAATGGATTAGAATCAAATGCTAAAATTTAAAGAAATCTTCCATATAAGTTAGGGGCCATAAGAACAAGAGTGATCAAAAGGCTATAGTTAATGCAACTTTAGAACCATGTCCTTGTTTGGTTTTATCATCTCCTTAATGCCAAATCTTCATCAACCTTATAGAGTCACCAACATAGGTTTTACAATAGCTCTTAGAATGCAATGTCATATCTTTCCCTCCCATTACAAAGGTTGATACATTAGAACCTCAACCAAAAATCTATGATTTCAATGTATTTTTAGAGTACCACATAGCACCAAGCCATATAAACAATAGATGTACAAGCCTAAAACATAAGATATAATATTTTATTGAGGCTAACATTATTGATGTGGGCACACTCATAGAGGCACTAAAAGTAAAAAAAATGGAAGCTAAGGAATTACATATATTCTCATATCCGTTTCCAAATCAGATAATAAATGTGGCAGGGAGCACTTCAAGTGTTCACTACACATATCAGTAGAATCCACCACTAGCTTCATATTGTTGTACCCAAAAATTGTCACTCATTTTTAAAACAACATATAAGCTATTTTGGTCTTGTAATACCAAAATATCTCTTCCCATTTCAAGAAATTATTCTAAACTTTCAAAATTGGGAATTATTCAAGCTTTTTCAATTAAAGGACTAATGGTTCAATAGGTTCAAAGGCTTCTACAGGTAGGTTCAATCAAAAGAACAAGTTTCCAACACTTAATCATTTTCAAGACTAGTTCAAGGTTCAATGTGCTCAATCGGGTTCAAAAGGTTCAACAAGTTCAAGGTTCAATGGGGTCAACAAGGCTTGTTTCAAAGAATCTTGGTTCAAGCAGTCAATAAAAATAAGGGAATGAACCATTGAACCATTGAACCAAAGTTGGTTCAATCGGTCAGTTCAAGTGACAAGTTAAAAAGAGTGCCCCAAGCATCAAAGACACAAGTGACCTTTTGAAGGGAATTTCTAAGGTAAAAATGACTAAGGAAGGAAACAAATGGACCAAAATGAAAGCCCGACAGAGCCCAATAGATGCTACCATGTGTCATCTTTCGAGCCTCATTTCATTTTGTTTTTAAGAGAAATAGAAGCTACCACATGTCCTTTATAAGTTAAGAATAACAAGCCACATGTCATCATCTACATGAATCCAAATGAGTCCCGCATGTTTCTATAGTATTTTTAGAATTTGATGGAAGCCAGCATGTGTCATCTTCTACAAGACACTCAAAAGGCATCCAAAGCTTCTACAAGTTCAATGGATGCTTCCATGTGTCCTCACCTATTTCATAGCAGATGCTACCACATTTCAAATGTTGAGATTCACATAAAATCAACTAAGGCAAATTTCCAAGGGACAAACAACCCTTTTGGAGGATACTCAAAAGCTGAAGTGAACCATTGTAAAAACCTAAAAGGCTAATTTGGAGCTCAAAAAGCCCTTGTTGAGGGTATGAGGGAAGCAAATGGACCAATTCAAAGGCCAAAATAGCAAAGGGAATTCCTTCAAAAAATTTCCCCTGGCAAAACTGAAAAAGAGATAATTCCTTCAGATAAGTTGTCCAAAATAATTTCTTCAAACTTTTTCTCTGAAGGAAAAGTCCAAAGAAATAGAAAATTTATAATGCTACCATGTGTCACTTAGAAGGTCACAGTGGAAGCTACCACATGTCATCTATTGAGATGCAATTTCAAAGTAGTAGAACATGCCACGTGTCTCTCATAAAATGCAATGGAAGTTGCCAAGTGTCATCTTCCATAGAGTTTTCAAAAGACTAGCATAAAGAAACTAAGGAATAGAGCATCGAATTAAATCAAGGACCCAATTCAAATAACTAGAAAAGGAGGAACGATGAGGAAGAACCAAAAAAATTTACACATCAAATAAGTTTCTAGAATCAAATCATCAGGTAGACATTGAAAGATGCAAACTTTCAATAGCATGACCCATTTCTCTGCATTGAGAAAAGTGAATGGGTAAATTCCCCTAAATTCTAACATGTCTTCTTAACAAAATTCAATGCAACATGATGTGTTACTATCCCCAAGTCCTTCTTGAAGAGGCTATATAAGGGACTCTCTTTTATTATTTTAAGGGGCTCCCTCTCTCTCTCTCTAATTATCAAAAACAAAACTCTGCCCAAATTGAAAGGCATTACTGAGACTTTGAGCTCAGATTGTTGATCATATTTTGTTATTAGAATAAGAAAGAAAGTGACTTTTTAGACTTTGTGTTGTGATATATTTGTTGTTGGGGAAATTATTCTTATGTCTTTTTTCTTAATATATTTTGTGTTCCTTTAATTCAATAAGTAGAATTAGTGAAAGTAGTCCAGAAGGTGTCCTGAAGCCAACTATGGAGAGACTTTGTGCCCCCACAATTGCCTTTAGTGTATTTTCTTTTTGTTTTTTTGTAAAGGACCTTGGGATGACTTTGTGCCCTTATTGTTTTTCATATCTCACTATTGCGTAATTGAGGTGGAGACTTTGTGCTGCATCTTAATCTATTGGTTAGTACGTCCTTAGTTACATTTTGCAATTACTACCAAGAAGATTTTTGTGGTTTGTTAAATAGTACTTGTGAAAGAAGATGAGTGATTTCTATCATTTCCCTTCAGATTTCTCATTTGATTTGCATGCATCATCTCTAAAAAAAGAGATGGATGGTTTATCCTACCCTTAAGTATTATTTTATGTTTATATATATAGGGAACCTCCCCTTGATGAGAGGAGAGATTAGTCCCCTTTTGATGTGGTAAACCTACACATTTGGATGACCAATCTTCTTACTTTGGATGATCAGGCCTATTTTTTTATCAGTACGCTAATCAACAAAATATTCAGCCAATAGTTTTTGGTGACTCCAATGGGGATATAGTTATGTGCATTCTGAAACCTTGAGTTTCAGATGGAATTAGTCTCTACCATTATCCATTATAGACTCCATTCCATTTTTGTGTCTTACCCATTATTATTATAACCTTACCATTCACCTCCACACCAACTGGGAAAGAACATGCAGTTTAAAGCCTCAAGCTCCAAACTAAAGCAAGGTCAATTCTTTTCCATTTTTGTTTCATAATTTGGTAGATTCAAGGTATACACAAAGCCAAAGGGCTAAAGGTATTATTGACCCTATATTCAAGTTGGTACAACAAAGTGATTTTGATCCTTTTCCTTCACCATCTCACCTCCAATGAACCAAGAGTTTTCCTCCTACTAAAGTTAGGTCTCCATTGCCAAATGAAGTATCCACTTCTACTGTTGATAAAGCTTTGCCAATAATTACCCCTCTAAGATTTTTTATTCCTAATTTTAATAGTCATATAATGGTAGCTCAAGGCCCTTGGGGTAATTCTTTTGGTCCTCTCAATCATACTCCACCTCTACATGAGCTCTCATGCAGTTTAAGGAAGAACTTCCCCAAATTCTATGGTGATGGGAAAGTTCATCCTAATGAACACATTGTAGCCTTCAGCATAGCCTGTGGCATAATTGGAGTAGAATTTGAAGATGTAGCAGTCAGGCTATTTATAGAAACATTAAAAGGTGCTACTATAGATTGGTTTTATCATCTACAAGCTCAGTCAGTAACTGATTAGAATACCCTTAAAGCTAAGTTTAAAGCTAGATTCAAACCTACAAAAGATGCACATGCCCTTCTGGCTCAACTCACACAGATGAAAAAAGAGCCTCATGAACTAATGAGGGACTTCATAGCCAAGTTTGACAAACTAAGGAATAGAATTTTTGTAATTGCTTAACCTACAACTAAGACTCTCAAATGCTTCTTCATTAATTCTCAGTTACTTGAAGTAAGTTTTCTTTTGAGACGTGCAGGTCAAATAGATCTTGTTGTAGCTCAACATTTGGCCACTGAGGTAGAAGAAGATCTCATCTTAGTAGGGAAGATAAGAAGAGATCTAAATAAAAATAGACCTTCATCATCTTCTGAATATTCATCTACAGGCACCACTAATCCAATGGTGCAAAAGTTGGCAAATGAGTTGCTAGCTCTCAAAAAGCAAATGGTGCAAGGAATGTCTTCCAATCCTTTATACAGAGATATGCCAAGAAGGACATTTCCAAATTAGTCATATCAAGGTAATGCTATGAAAAGTCAAGGTCACCAAAATCATCTTCCTCCTGCACAAGGAAAACTTGCCCTTGAAGCTCCTCTAACCAATTCAGCAATGGGATATCTTGAAGTAGAATCAGATTTCTCTTCCTAGCCTGAACTGAATCAATAAAATGATGTTGATCTCCTTATAGAAAATCAAGAAGAATCAGCTAGCGACTCCCACATTAGTTTCCTAAACTACTAGGATAAGCCCAAAATTAAAGGAGAAGCTTTTGATGGATCATATACAGTGTTTACTAGGTCCAAGAACTAATCATTCCAACAAGCTGATAAAGGGAAGATAGAGGAGCAACCTCAACTATCAATTACAATTGCTAATAATTAAACCACTCTACCTTTCCAGTCAAAGGATCTGGTAATCATCCAAAAGGTAAGTACATCAATTTCACCTTCACCTTCTACTTTAATTTCACAAACCAGCCCTCTTCCCATCCCTCCTAAAACCTAGAAGGCTAAAATTCCTTCCTCTATTCATAGTCCAATTCAATCATTTGACATAATTGATCATGTCAAAAAGACCAAAACATAAATGTCTGAATTTGAGTATTTGCAGTCCAATCCTGATCAATTGGATAAGTTGGTCCAATGTGTCAAGAACCAAACCATCCCTGTAGGATAAAAATCTAAAAAGGTAACTCCTAATTCCCTAAATAATATGCCCATTCAAAATAATCTTGTCATTACTCCTCCAGCTACCCATGAAAAAAATAGAACCTTTCTATGTTTCCCTATTAATAAATGGTCACAAGCTAAGTAATTGTATTATAGACTCAAGTGCATCTGACAATGTCATGCCTACTAAAGTAGCTAAATCTCTTGGCATCACACTAACCAAGACATTTGGGAGATGTTTCTCCATGGAGAACAAGCAAGTATCATTGTTGGGGCAAATCAAAGATGCCCAATTTGCATTTACAGCCTTTCTAAACAAAAGAATCAAGATGACTATCTTGGTGGCTGACATTCCAACATCTTATGGCATTTTACTTGGATGAAATTTTTACAAGGACATGGGAGGAGAACTAAGCATGGGCTTGTCTAAGGAAAGGATCCCTGTCAAAGGTGCAATGAAGAGATTGCTCCCTAAAAAGGAGGCAAAATACGTGGTCACCCAAACATCAGCCCCTGAAGCTCAAATTCTTTTTGAATCCTTAGGTATGGGTAACTACTTTCTATTTATAGACGAAGTTCATAAAGCATTTGATAAAATTCTTGAAAGTGTCAACCCATAAATTAGTTTAACTAGAATAGCAAAAGAACTAGTAAGTTGTAATACAAATGAAGAAGGACCCTCCCTCTCTAATGAAGGAAAGTCTAAAGAAAAATTAGTATCTGATGAGGTATGGACTCTAGAATTTGATGGTAGCTAATCCTCTACTAGTTTGAGAGCTAGGATTGTGTTGATATCTCCTCAAGGAGATATGTTTCCTTCATCTTAAAAATTATAATTTAGTAAGACTAATAATACAGTTAAATATGAATCTCTGTTGCTTGGATTGAAGGCTACTCAAGACAAAGGCATCAAGTTTCTTCATGCAAAAATGGATGCTAAAATAGTGGTTTGTTAGGTGAGAAACTTATACCAAAACAAGAATGAAAGATTACACCACTATCACAACTTGGTTTGGGACCAAATTGAAAGCTTTGATGCTTTCAACATTTTTGCCATACCTAGGGAATCTAATGACAGAGCTGATGCACTTGTTATTTCAAGAACTCTCTTAGTTCCTCACTTAGATTTCAAAGAAGACAAGTATAGTATTGAGCTATTCTATAGACCAAGTGTTTCTGACAATGCTGATCATTGGCAAGTATTCAATGATGATCATCAAATCATTACCTTCTTGGAATGAAAAGAGAATTTTGAACAACTGCGTTTTGAAGGCAGTGAACCTTAGAAGTATGAATCAGCCTTTGAATCTAGTTTAGATAAAAATGAAGAATTCTTACAGCGAAAATAAATAAAATTCCCAAAGGCCTAGTTTCTCTTGAAATTTTTTTTGACAAGCATGATAGATCCATCAAACAACAACAAACAAATTCAAGTTTCTCTTAGGGATTCGATCAAGTAAATTTGACTACTAAAGAAAATCCCAAGATGGTTAACATTGGTAAGTATTGCACCCCTGAAGAAATATTCAAGTTCACCACTTTACTTCATCAATAAATAGATGTCTTAGCATATTCTTATGACAACCTGAAGTCTCTCAGACCTGATGAAATTTGCCATGACATTCCTCTCAAGGCTGACTCAATGTCCTATAAGCAAAAATCTAGATAGTACAATCTAAAAATATCAGGTACTATTCTATCTAAGATATAAAAAATGTTAAATGCTAGAGTCATCTGCCCAATCCATCATTCCACATGGATTGCAAACATAGTGCCTATAAGGAAGAAGAGTGGCAAAATTTACATTTGTGTAGATTTCAAGAATCTGAATGAATCATCTTTGAAAGATAATTACCCTTTGCCAATTATGGATCAAGTGCTTCAAATAGTGATAGGTTCAGAGATGTTATCAATGCTAGATGGCTTCTTAGGATATAATCAAGTTAAGTTGGTGAAGCAGACCAACACAAGATTGCATTCACCACACCTTGGGGTACATTTGCATATAGAAGAATGCCTTTTGGCTTGATAAATGTTGGTGCCACCTTTCAGAGAGCAATGAACCTAGCTTTCAAAGATGAGATGGGTAAATTCATAGTGGTATACTTTGATGACTTAACCATATTTTTAAAACACTGTTTTGATCATGTACACCACTTGCAACAAGTGTTGGAACACTACTACCAGAATGGTATTTCCTTGAACCCCAAGAAGTCTATTTTTAGAGTAATAGAGGGGAAACTCCTTGGACACATTGTGCCTAAAGAAGGCATAAAGATTGACTCAGACAGATTCAAGTTTATTCAAGAGCTTAATTTTCCTACAAGTAAAAATGATGTTCACTCTTTCTTCAGAAAGGTGAATTTCTTATGGAGGTTCATCCCTAAATTTGTTGAGAAGACTAAACACATTGTGAATATGATGAAAGGGAAGACCACCTTTAGCTAGACTAAAGAAGGCAAGTCAGCATTTTAGGATATCAAGACTACCATTACCCATGCCCCTACCTTGGTTTGTCCAGATTACAACAAATATTTCATCATATATAGTTATGCTTCTAATCATACACTTTTAACAATTCTTATTCAATAGGATATGGAAGGTATGAAATCTCCCATTTATTTCATGAGTTGCCCTCTCAAAACCCATGAGATGAAGTATTCATATGTAGAGAAGCATGCTTATGTAGTGGTGAAAGTAGTCAAACATTTTTGATTCTATATCCTAAATTCACACACTATTGCCTTAGTTCCTGACACTACAGTCAAGTCCATATTAACTTAGCAAGAGTTTGGCACAAAAAGAGGTAATTGGATTGCAAACATCCAAGATTTTGATCTAGACATCAAGCCAACAAAGCTGGTAAGGGGAGAAGGCCTATGCCAATTAATTGCTAACAACAAGCCTGAAGATACAGAACATGAAGAAGCTAAAGTGGAAGACAAACCAACGGTCTTTTTTGTCTCCACTACTAATGAGTGGTATTCAGGTATTACTCATTTCCTTAATTATGGTGAATTTTTTGCTCATTTGTCTTATAAATAAAGGAGGACTATCAAGTTAAAAGCTACCAATTTTGTCCTTTGGGACAATAGCTTGTATACGAGAAGCATAGATGGAGTATTCCTTCACTATGTAGACAAAGAGCAACAAAGCCAACTTTTGAAAACTTTCCACAATCTAGCCTATGGAGGACATTTTTCTACTCCTGTGACTGCTCACAAGATTATGTGAGCCAGGTATTACTGGCCAACTCTTTTCCAAGATGCATATAAATGGGTGAGAAAATGTGAACTTTGTAAGCAATTTGTTGGAAGACCTAAGTTAGTTGCCCTGCCTCTCAAGCCAGTGATTATAGAACCTTTCCAGCAATGGGGGATTGATTTTCTTGGGGCTATAAACCCATCTTCAAGTGTTGGACATGATTATGTCATTACATCAACTGACTATTTCACCAAATGGGTAAAATTAATCCCAACTAAGCATGCTACTTCATAAGTTGTATGCAATTTCCTCAAGGAGAATATCATTTCTAGGTTTGGAGTTCCAACCAAAATTGTTACTAACAATCCAACTTGTTTCACCTCCTAAGAGATTACACAATTCTATTTCCATTATGGAATTACACTCTCCAATCACACCAAAGAGGGCAATTGGTATGTCTCCTTTTTAACTTCTTCATGGTATCAATGTTGAGATACCAATCACCTTATAATTGCCAGCCTTGAAATTGGTAAAGGCAATTGAAGATCATACATATGAAAGCTATCTTGATAAGAGAATCATGTGCCTGACTGAGCTAAATGAATGAAGAACCATGGTGGTGGACCGATTTGCTTCTCATCAAAGTCTAGTAAAGAAATTTTTTTATTGGAAGGCCAGAAATCATGATTTCTAGATTGGGGATCAAGTCCTGATGTGGGACAAAAGGAGAGAACCAAAAGGGATGCATGGAAAGTTTGACTCCCTTTGGAGAGGCCCATTTATAATTCATCAACACAATGGTGAAAAAAACTTTGTATTAAAATATCAAAATGGCACACTCTTTTCTCTACCTCACAGTGGGCAACATCTAAAACAATTTAACTCTTGAAGTATTAGATCATTTCATCTATACACATGTATATTTGTATAGTTTTTAATTCTATTTTGTTTTATTTGTTTCCATTTTTGATGCCTTTCATTTCTAGGTAACATGACTCCGTAGCCCAATGGTACACATGAAGACTCCGGAGATTCTAGATTCTACTCCCTTTAATTCTTTTTTATAATTGATAGAAGTTCCCCAATTAGAGCCAGTTGTTGTACCCAAAAAATGTCACTCATTTTTAAGATAACATATAAGCTATTTTGGTCTTATAAGACGAAAATATCTCTTCCCATTTCAAAAAATTATTCTAAACTTTCAAAATTTTGAATTATTCAAGATTTTTCAGTCAAAGGACTAATGGTTCAATAGGTTGAAAGGCTTCTATAGGCAGGTTCAATCAAAAGAACAAGTTTCTAACACTTAATCATTTTCAAGACTAGTTCAAGGTTCAAAAGGTTCAATGTGCTCAATTGGGTTTGAAAGGTTCAACAGGTTCAAGGTTCAATGGGTTCAACGAGGCTTATTTCAAAGAATCTTGGTTTAAGTGGTCAATAGAAATAAGGGAATGAACCATTGAACCATTGAGCCAAAGTTGGTTCAATTGGTCAGTTCAAGCGACAAGTTTAAAGGAGTGTCCCAAGCATCAAAGACACAAGTGCCCTTACAAAGGGAATTTTTGAGGCAAAAATGACTAAGGAAACAAATAGACCAAAATGAAAGCTTGATATAACCTAGTGGATGCTGCCACATGTAATCTTCTGAGCCTCATTTCACTTTATTTCTAAGAGCAGTGGAAGCTGCCACGTGTCCTTTATAAGTTAAGTATAACATGCCATGTGTCATCATCTACATGAATCCAAATGAGTCCCACATGTTTTTATAGTATGTCTAGAATTTGACGGAGGTTACCATGTGTCATCTTCTACAAGACACTCAAAAGGCATCCAAAGCTTCTAAAAGTTTAATAGATGTTGCCATGTGTCCTCACCTATTTCATAGTGGATGCTGCCATGTGTCACATATTGAGATTCACATTAAATCAACTAAGGCAAATTTCTAAGGGATAAACAACCCTTTCGGAGGACACTCAGAAGCTAAAGTGAACCATTGTAAAAACTTGAAAGGCTAATTTGGAGCTCAAACAACCCTTGCAGAGGGTAGGAAGGAAGCAAATGGACCAATTTAAAGGCCAAAAGAGTAAAATATTTCCTTTGAAAAAGTTCCCCTGGCAAAACTGACAAAGAGACAATTCCTTGAAACAAATTATTTGAAATAATTTCTTTAGAATTTTTCTCTAAAGGAAAAGTATGAAGAAATAGAAAATATGCAATGCTACCACTTATCACTCAGAAGGTCACAGTAAAAGCCACCACATGTCATCTATTGAGACACAATTTCAAAGTAGTGGAACATGCCATGTGTCTCTCATCAAATGCAAAAAAAGCTACCAAGTTTCATCTTCTGTAGAGTTTTCAAAAGACCAAAAAAAAGCAACTAAGGAACATAGCATCAAATTAAATCAAGGACCCGATTAAAATAACTAGAAAAGGAGGAACGATGAGGAAGGACCAGAAACATTTACACATTAGATATGTTTCTAGAAGTATATCATAGGTGGACATTGAATGATGCAAACTTTCAATAGCGTGACCCATTTCTCTGCATTGAGAAAAGAAAATGGGTAAATGCCCCTAAATTCTAGCATGTATTCTTAACAAAATTCAATGTAACATGATGTGTTACTATTCCCAAGTCCTTCTTGAAGAGGCTATATAAGGTATGCTCTTTTATTGTTTTAAGGGGATCTCTCTCTCTGATTATTAGAAATGAAACTCTACCCAAATTGAAAGGCATTACTGAGACTTTGAGCTCAGATTGTTGATCATATTTTGTTATTGGAATAAGAAAGTGACTTTTTAGACTTTGTGTTGTGATATCTTTTTTTTGGGGGAAACTATTCTTATGTATTATTCCTTAATATATTTTCTATTCCTTTAATTCAATAAGCAGAATTAGTGAAAGTAGTCACAAATGTGTCCTAAAGCCAACTATGGTGAGACTTTGTGCCCCCACAATTGCCTTTATTGTGTTTTCTTTTTGTTTCTATGTAAAGGACCTTGGGATGACTTTGTTCCCTCATTGTCATTCATATCTCACTCTTGAATAATTGAGGTGGAGACTTTGTGCTACATCTCAATCTAATGGTTACTACGTCCTTGGTTACATTTTGCAATTACTACCAAGAAGATTCTTGTGGTTTGTTGAATAGCACTTCTGAAAGAAGAGTGTTTTTCTATCATTTCCCTTGAGATTTCTCCTTTGATTTGCATGCATCATCTCTGAAAAAAGAGAGATGGATGGTTTATCCTACCCTTGAGTATTATTTTCTATATATATATATATATATATATATATATATATATATATATATATATATATATGGAACCTCCCCTTGATGAGAGGAGAGATTAGTCCCCTTTTGATGTGGTAAACCTACACATTTGGATGACCAATCTTCTTACTTTGGATGATCAGACCTATTTTGTTTATCAATACGCTGATCAACAAAATATTCAACCAACACATATCATACTATTAAAGAGGTACAACCATTACACAACATCATTGGTATGTACCATACTATAGTTATATCTAGATGACCTATCACCTTCTCAGAGTGGGATATTTTTTATGATGATACACATTTACATGCACTTTTTATACAAGCATACATAGATCATGATCCTATCCATAGTGTTATGGTTGAAAATATGTCAAGCATTGACATGTGAAATCTAAAACTTTATAGAATTCAGGGTATTTAGATAAGGATATATTCCCCATAGACATAGTTATTAGTGGTTTTAATGTTCATGTTTAGAGATCCATTAGGGAGATTATTATTTAATTATAGGTTGGAATAACATATTTAACCACTCTATTCTTAGTAGTACCTAGTCCATGCATGTTTGATATGTTATTGGGTAGGCCATTAATATAATAGCTATGTGACATCGAATACATAATTCACAAATGTTTGAAATACATATATGTAAATTAGTTATTCAAATTTGTGAGTCTTCCATATGAGTATCCTCTACCTATTCCATAGGTAGTTATAACACAGTCACTAGTTACAGTTCTAGCACATTTTCTAGATATATCATAGTTATTAGATATATCTTAAAGCATAGTTCCTATTTATACATCATAGAGTTTATCAAAGCCACTAGTATAGATGAGGTCTACTCCTAAAGTATTGATATGTATGCATACTCTCCCATAAATAACATTATTAGAGAGAACCCTACATTACAAATATTTCATATATTCTAGAGGACCTTACTCAACTTAATTTTTTTCAGACTAGTATTTTTGGGTTCTTAGATTTATCATTAAATGACACCTATGTCACCTATAACTACTTCTACCATATGGGTTCCTAAGACCCTTACAATTTATAGGATGCCATAGTTAGTGCCATAGATTCCTAACACTATTACACATTTAGATATAGATAAAAATATAGATCACTCAGTATAGCAGATTATGGGATCATAGTTACCCTTTCACACAACATGCATGATCATAATTACGTTATTTAACATAGGTCATAGTGATAATGATTTTTCCATGAGACTCATCGATTAGTATGGTAGATCCCTTCTTATACATACTATCCCTCTCTTTTACTCCTTATAAATTGTTTATTTTCATGTTAATTATACATAGATTATTTATATAAAATAAAATATATATAACATGTCAAAAAACACAAAAACATTCAAATAATTACTTAGACAACAAAAAATTTATAGATTGTATGTATTTTTATGTTTACACTTCTTATATTTTCTAGACACTACATATACTATCTTAATATAGTCACTTTTATCATACATACATGTTTTAATTTTTCTTAGCAAGTGCTTATATATTATATAAAAGACTTAGGTCCACTACACTGATCTAGACATTCTATTATATACCCATTGGGGGCATATACATTGATTAATCATCATTCACTTAGCACATTTTCCCACTTGATGGGATATTATACACAAATTTGATCATCAAGTTCTATCTTTTTATACTCTACATCCTATCCTTAGAATTTTTATATTTTTATATTGATCATGCTACTCTTACTCCAATTATTTTCTATATATTACTACTTTAGACTCAACATATGTACATCCTAGCTCTTACACAAATTTATATTATATATTCATGCATGCTTTGATTTATAGATTTCATAGTTTAGACTCTATTATATTTACATGCTTCTTATATTCAAGATCATTTTAATATGCCATTTGTATTTATCTCTACACCACTTATTTTCATAGTATGTATGCTTTGGACATTTACCCATGTTCTTTTGTGTGCTTTCCTAATTGTGTATCTAGAAATTTGAACATATCTTTCTATGTGGCTCTAAGATACCTTCATTGTTACTTGCATATGTGGATATTTAAACATGCCCTTCTATGTATTATTTTCTCCAATTTAGTGACATGTGCCCATGTCACTTGTTTTGTGGCCCCTTGGCCTACTTTATGTGGCTCATATGTTTTATATGTATTCTTTATTATATGTGTCATGTACATGACACTTGTCTTTACTTGTTACATATACCAATTTTTGATTTGATGAGGTAACTCATGCATCTACCCTTCATACTTGGGTGTCATGATGAACATCATGACCCATGCCCTTAGCTAGCTACTTAGTTCTACTTAGATTTGTTGTTACATACATTGATTACAACTATCTTGAAACCCTTGTGCAATGATAAACATGACATAAATCTTAAATTAGACACATAAGCTCAAATTATCTTACATATTTATGTCATGTATGCACATTTTATTGGATTATCACGTTGTTAGCATAGATTTTCTAGTTAACACACATTTTGTAGAGATTTTTATTTTGAGGATAGTTCTTGTATAGGTTCAAAAAATACCCTCAAAAGAGGAGAAATTCATAAGGGTTTGTCATAGAGATCAAGCTCATTTTTTTCACTCATGGTACATTTTTAATGAAACAATATTAGCTAAAAAAATCAAACACAGGTAAACATAATGGGAAAATAGTGACCCATAAAGCAATAGAGTGACATGGAATTCAGAATAAAAAGATATTAGTGTCCAAATGGGGACACTCACCAAATGGAAATATTGTATAATACATGGTTCTACTATATATTATCCTTAGTTTTAGAATAACTTATATTGGTTAGAATAGTACAATAGGTATAGTATAGGTTTGCATAGATCTAGTTATAGGTTTGTCAGTTATACTTAATTTTTGATCAAATTAACATTAGCTCAGCTTAGATTCATAAAAATTATATTAGATTGGGGGGAATAATGTGTGGTATGACAATTACCATATTTAATTTAAATAATCATATATAGTTATTACATGCTCTATTTAGAATCAATATACTCAAATACCAGATTGGGGGCATTTGCATGACACATTGTTTCAATATGCTTAATTACACACTATTTGAATAGATGGATTGAAAATTTCCATTTTATTCTCTAAGTTGTATACACTTAACAAAATATTCTAGGTTATCACCATTTTCATGCTTTACTCCATCTACAGTGGTTGGTATTCTTCAATGGCCCAGAGCTACCTAATGTACCCAAGTGGCCACAAAGTTGCCATACATAGCTAGACATTTTTAGTACTTTGTTTATTTAAATTTCACATGAATCTACTACACGTGGGTGGGAAATTATGGATTCATAACCTAATTTAGTTTTTGAGCCACTCACATGAGAGGTTTGGACACATTATTAGTCTAATCCAAACTATTTATAGGTCATGATCCACCAAGCAAGGGTGGGAAATGATGGAGTCAAAACTATATTGATTTTTTGATCCACTTAAAGATGAAGATTGAATAATCTACTAGATTAGTCCAATATATTCACTAGTTAATAACTATATACACTCACATGCATAGGTCATCACCAAGTTCATGTATTGGTTCATATACCCAATGAGGTGTATTCGTTCTTTTCCTCTTTCCCATCTTCTTACTCAGTTTTAATAAGTTATTTCTTTAATTAGCATAGTATTTTGATTTTGATATCTCTTAAGGACTAATCTATGAACATTTCATTTTTATGACATTCTTTAGATCATGCTTGACATGCATAAACCTAGCTTCACATACTCATATTCAACTTGACAAACTTCACTTCCTAGGTGAGTCTAGGTATACTTTTTTCTCCTTTATACTAGTCATTTCACTTACATTTATATCATAAAGGGGAAAAAATTTAATCACCTAAAAGTGGTATTTGAGTGCTAATAATTCTACTTAATACTACCTATCCCTAGATTATCCCTAGACCTTTCCTAGAGCCTATTATCACACTTACCAAGCCTTCATGTAGACCACAAACATCCCTAATTGGAGCAAACATATCCCAAATATTTAATTCCCAGTCTTGGCCCTTCATACCTAGTGTTTTATTATTTAGATAATAGTTCCATAATAAGGACACTAAATCCATGTGGTATTAGTGTCCCTAAAATGAAACCTATGTCCTTTACCCTAGCTTTTTTTTACAAAGATATTTTCAAAAGTAAAATCCTCCTAAGGTCAACCTAGACATATTTTATTATCTGTAACAACAAAAAAACACTATAAATACATGAATTTTATCCCTTATCCACTAGGTTGAAATTAGATTCAAAATACATATTCAAATACAAAACAAGTTGAGAAAAATCAAGGTTATCAATCCCTATTCTACCCTACTTTTGTATACTACCATCTACAATAGACGTACTAATGCATACCTAAGGCCACTATCATACTACATTACATGAATTTGCACTAAAACATAGGTGGGGAGAATTAAATTGGGCTTGATCCCTCTTTAGAGTATTGGTATATTGGCAAATCTCTTCACATCATAGTGTTGAGGATGTTTATCCTATCTTACTAATGAACACACTTTTCATCTCATACCATAATTGTACTGAGGATTAGAGTTTTTATCACAAATAGTGCATTATATGCATAATCCAAATTTATATAATTCATGTGTGTAAGAATATACCCCAAAAACCCAAAGATAGTTAAACCCAGTAGTTTAGGACATTCCTACATAGAGGACATTAGGGCTAATATCAGGACACAATAGCCACATGTTGCTACTATCTAGGAGGGGTTATAACATAGGGATATATTTTATGAAACTTAGACATAATTCCATCTCATTTTACATCATTTAGATCATTTATATAAGGATTTTTACAAATAAGTATTTATTTACAATATTTATTACTATTTTTAGAAACTCAAAGCTAGTCAATTCTATAAAAAAATTGGTGGATATTTTATGCATATCATTTATAAAATTTAGTTTACTTATCCCTTTAATAAAACATATTATTTACATAAAATAAACCTAAAATGGTCTAAATAAGAACATAGGTTTAAACAAGGGTGGTTGAGATGACCTCAAAAACTAGTTAGTACTAAGCAATACCTACATAGTCTAAAAGGACCTCACACCAATGTCGTTCTCCAATAAATTAGGAAAAAATATGATGAATAATTTAATAGATTATTATAATAATAATACTATTTTATCAATGAATATGACTCTCTTTTTCATTTTTATTTAGAGATACACATATTAATAAGCATATATGTAGCTAGAATGTTCATGTGTTTTGAGTTTATCATGGAAAATGGTATGATGTGATGCAATCAAAGATGGCATAGATTATTAGATTTGATAATAAATTATGATTCAAGGGGAGATACTACCACTATGAAATTGTCCATTTAAGACCTTTTGTACTTGATTTTTAGTTTTTCACATGATATCATACATCATTATATAAAACACAATGAAAACCTAGCCATAATGTGCATAAGGACTAACCCCCAATCAAATAAGCAATTAAAAACAACACACCAATGATAAAGACCAAGATGAAAATGTTGACATATGTAATGAGTGGACTCAATTACAAGTGCATGACAAGGGACACTATGATAATAAAGTTTTTATCATAATGGACTCAGTCAAGGTAATTATAAAAAAAAAGCAAACACACAAATAAGGAAACAAAAAGGAATATAAAAAATCTTGTCACTTAATCAAGTTAAAATCTACATGTAAAGGATCAATGATAATGATGTTTGGAATGGATTCCCCCAAGTAATGGTACATGCAATGGGAAGAAGTGGGAATATAACATACCAAAATAAGTTGCATGTTTTAACTTACTCTAAATAGGGTGGAAGCAATGAGCTTGAATCATATTTATTTGATTTGACTTTTCCCCAAATAGGGTGGATTTGGGAAGGACACATCCCAATGGTATCGTATTCAATTAGATTAAGATTTATCAAGGAATTTTTACTAGACTTAAGACAATACAAATGCTTTCAAATTTTTTGTTTGTATGTATTTTATGGATATTTTAGACTTTTATGATTTTTATGATGTTTAAATGTTATGAATGTTTAGGATTTTAGAAAATTTTAAATATTTTTGAGTTTTTGGCATCTCTACTTAATGGATAATTATGAGATACAAAATTATTTTACTCTAAAAATGGTGAGAGCCTAAATTTAGCACTTAAAATGACAAGAGTGTAATATAAGCATGGTAAAGTTGACCTCAAAAACTAAGTGTTGCATACATATTCTAAATGGACCTCAAGCGACTATAGTTCAATCGATACGAGAAGTAGAATGTGATGAGTATGAACAAGGAATAAAAAGTGATTAATATGATCATGATTGAGATTCAATTAAAGTTGATGGAGAAATTTATACTTAAAAAATGGTGAAATAATGGAATTAATAACTCACAAAATTATGAAATCATGTAATGGGAATGTTTTGGAGTGTTTGGAACATTATAAACACAAGGGATCACTAGCAAAGGGAAAACTTATTCTAGTACCGAGATGGGATTTAATAGAAAATGAAAGGATTAGAATGATCATGTTTGATAATAATGGATGATAATCAAATTATGAAGGACCATGTCATGGGAACCAAATGTCTAATCATCCAAGTGTCACTAAGAGGATATGCCAAGATATTTTCCTAAAATAGGGCTTATAACAACTTACACTTTCTTATTAAGATCAAGATGAGAAGTAAAATTAGACTAGTGGAGGATGAAAAGAAAGATTATTTAGGACAAGGTGAAATGGTAAATATGATAGGAGTGGAATGAATCTAAATACAAATAAGGATGTACCAAAGTGTCAAGTTACTTATAGATAACAAATTATTTATACGTGACACTAGAAACTTGGTTTTTATCATGGTACTAACCATGACACCATAAACCTTATTTTTGTAATTAGATTGATTATTTATCTTTATATTTTAAATTGATTTTAATTTTTAGCATTTCAACTCAAATGAGGATGATGAGATGTATAATGTTGAATTTTTGATCTCTAACCCATATCGATTTTGAATAGCTTCTCTACTATAATTCTATTACTGATGTAGGTTGTACTAATGCTATTATGATCTTCATTGGATGTTGATCCTACTTCCTCTAAACCTCTAAATAAGGTGTATTCATAGTCTCTTTGAAAAAAGGTGTTACCAAGTAGTGTATATATGGATAGGCATTGGATAAATGATTTGATTGAATAATGAAATATAGGTCTTGAATGAATAATGAGATCACAATGGAATATAAAATGGTTGAAATACAAATGAATATTGGTATTTTTAGTCATACACATTATTGTTTATTATGTATTTGAATTGATTTTGGTTGTGGAGGGTCTAGTATTAACTTCAATAATGTCTTCATAAATAAATGAAGAAGTAATTGTCTCAACTATTGGTACCTCTAAGAGGTTTCCACCAATAAAGTCTTCTTGATTATTCTTATTTGGATTATCTATTAGTGTGTTGAATAAGGTTTTACTAAGGGACACTATTAATTTAGTTTTATTTTCACTTATCACCTTAAGAAAGGTTTCACTAAAGGATTCTAATTTTTTATTTTGATTATCATCAAGCACTTAAAATAAAATTTTGATAGAATTTGCTAAGTTCAGACTTTGATTGTTCCCTAATGCCCTAAACAAGGTTTCATTAGAAGATGTTCTTTCTTAAATGTTTTCTTGGATCCCAAAATATGTTTACACTAAGATGTATTCATGAAAGGATTTCAACAATGTGTGATTCTATTGATCCCAATCAATAGTTATAGGTGGATGGATGCCAATATAAAGACTAGGTTGGTTAATGTGAAAGGCATGTGCAATGATAATACCAATGGAAGTAGGAATGGCATCATAGTCCTCATATAGGATACTCAAATTAATTTTATTGATGTTTAAATAAATTCCTCAAGACTGTAGAAGTGTCAAAAATATTTTCAAGATGATCTTTAAGGATCATGTAGTTGATGTTATAACATCTACAAAGGTATGATGCTTTTCAATTTGATCAGACTCAAGTGGATCTGATTGAAGTGTATATATAAATTTGTGATATCCACTAATTTATTATAATTCAAAATATAATAATGACTCAAGGGGATCCTATTGTTGATACTAATTTTTATTCTAATTTTGATAATAAATCTAGTATTGGTTCTAGAATGGAACCTAATTTTGATATTGATTCTAAAACAAAATGTGATCCTGAGGTTGATGTTGATAACAATGTTGGATCTAAAAGGGAACATATTTTTTGTGTAAATATGTCTCCAAAAATGTCCCATTGAATTACATTGTCCAAAATTACCTTCTTCACCTTTTAATTAGAAATGAAATCTTTAGGATGAAATAATATTATAAAATGGGTAATGTTTAGAAATGAATGAAAGATAGATGGTTGGTCAGTAATGTGTTATTTGAATTTGATCTCATTAAATAAAGGTTCATCAAATACATGTGGATAGTCATAGAGAGGATATTCAAATCAAGTCTCATCAAACATAGGAGGATGGTAAGAGGATGACTCATCAAATATGGGTGATTCAATAAGAACATCAGAGATGGGTAGTTTATCTTGATCTTGACTTAAAATTTAATGAGTATGATTATGATTAATAAGATGACTTTGGCATATTCATAGTGAGTGATTCTTATATGGGTGTACTTAGTTCCTCGTTAGATGATGGCCTTTGAAATGCTAATTATAAAACATAATTTGATTGCTCGATTGGTTGTGAATCTAAGGTTGGAACACTAATAAATGTAATTCAGGATAGGTTTTAGATAAGCTAAAAGAGATGGTCTATAACTTATTTGATTACAAATGGGCATGTACTTGACATATGACATGGTTATTGTGGCTCAAAATCTGAATGAACATTGGATAAAGGTGTCAAAATAGTTTACCTTATGTTAGCATGACTACGGTCATTGGGTAACTAATAGATAGGATTATTGATGGATGTCATTGTGAAACTATGTGACTACTCTTGATCAGAGAGAATCTAGGTTTACTAGATCATAACTTGTAGGTAGTCAAACACCTATTTATAAGTCGTAAAAGGAGCTTATCCTCATTTTCAAACATATATCATTCATGGGATTTGTTTTGATTTGGATTAAATGCCATAAAATATAATATAAAGGTATTAAAAGACTAATTAAAGTATTCTTTTAGGTAAGGATACATGTAAAGGGACATATTAGAATGAAATTGAACTAAAGCAGGGTAAAATGGACTTGATTAAAATGAAATTGGCCTTAAGCAAGGCAACACTTGATCAAATGTGATTTGATTTAGATTAGCCCCAAGGAGGGTGAACTTGATCACATGTGTGAATGTAATTAGAATTGGCCCCAAATGAGGCAAATTTGAGTAAATTGATTATGATCATCTAAAAACAAGGAAAACTGATTAGATTGATCTAAGCTCAAATTGGACTTTGATGTTAGATTGGATTCAAATTAGAGAAAGGATGGATGCCATTAATTCATCATTCCCAACCAATAGGTGTGGCAAACTAAATAGAAATAAAAGGATATAATTTGAATGATTTGAATTGGAATTGATGGACCTTGATCAAATTTAACCTAATGTGAGAATGATTTTTTTTGGTTGGTTTGAATCAGGGTTGGAATTGATTTGAAATAGATCTTGAAACATGATTTGAAAAAACAAATTGAATTGTTGACTCAAATGGAATTGAATTTAGAATAGAGTTGAATTTAGAATAGTTTAACTGAATTAGATTTGAATAATTGGCCTAATTTGAACTAGATTTGGAAATTTGAATTTGAATTTAGAATTTGGCTTTTGATTGGAATAAGGCCTATCTTAAAATGGGAAGAATAATGACATAATTTGGAAAAAGAGGGGTTTTTCAACATAATACCTATAAATCATTAGGGTGGACAAATTTTGATAGCATAAAACATTTGGAGGATATGAAATTTTAACCCAAAAATTAGGTAGAGTAACACCTCTATGTGAGGGTTTGTATAGATTATGACAAGTTTTTTACACCATAATCAATTAATCAAACACTCAAAATGATGACCCTAATTTTTTGACTGATGTGGGATTACTCTAAAGTCATGGATTCTTTTGATATACTTGCCTTGAGAGAGGATTATAAAATTTTAAGATTATTTAAGTAATTAATGAAATCATTGGTGGTGTTAAATTCCACACTTTTGTCAAAAGGTTCTTACATAAAATATATCTTTAGGTGTGATTAATTTTTCAAACCTATGATGATGAATTTTTTATGGTTAAATGTCTTATGTTAATTTTTTTATGGGATTTATAGATGGTCCTAATATGCCTTGTGGTACATGGGCATAAAAATATTTGTCAATTATATGCCAAGATTCAATAATCCATTCACCAAAGAGTCTTATTCCTTTGTGACCACTTCAACCATAAGGGTTTTCATGAAGTGATACCAAAAAAATAAAGTTCCAAAGGACATTCTAGCTAAGATACCAATAGTGTAACCTCAATTTATATTCCCCATAAAATAACTAGTTTGGTACAAAAGTTGGGTAATGACATCCCAGTCACTATGCCCTAAGGACTGGTGAGAAGGTAATGACACCCCAATCATGCAACCAAAATAAAAATGAAAAGTATTACCATTTTTATTCATAGGATCCCACTAAGGGAAAGTGAAGAGAATAATAATAAAGTCTCTTGGGATATAAACAAATAATTACCTTCATGATTTTGTGTCAATACCAAAAGGAAGAGAATATGTGTGAAGGAATACACAAAGGACACAAGATAAGATGTAAAAAAATATTTGCATCAAGATGAATATAAATGAATGTTTTTTTAGATCACCAAATCAAAGAATCAATTATTTCTAAAAATCACTAAATCAAAATGATTCAAATTCATTTTAAATCATTAACTCAATAAATGAATTTGTTTTTAGATAACTAAAGGAAATGTGAACACATAATTTATGTTTGAATGGATCACCACACCTTTTTGGAAGCTTAAAATAAATAATATAATTAATTTTTCTTAGTAGGTCTTTGTCAAGCAAAGGAAGTTGATTTTCTATGTTTCTACAACTCTCATATTTTTGGCACATAGAGGTGAATTCACCATTTATCAAGGCCTATTATTTATTTTTATAAACCTTTATAGAATATAATAAAATAAAATATAATGAATAAAAATATAGGTATATAGTGAATTCACTAATTTATAGATCAATTTCATTGATTTTATGAGTGTTTTCACTGATTATAAAGCAATCTCTCTGAAATTAAATCAAATTCACCAATTTTTAAGAAAACCAAGTTTAAAATTATTGACAATGACTTCATTGATTCTAAGATAATTTCATTAAATATAAAACCTACATAGAGAGAATAGAGAAGAAAATAGAGAATACATGTGTTTTCTCAGATTATAGGGTTGTGTTGTTTATTAGTAAGATAATTTTGTCAAAATATATGTTGATTTCATGGAAAAAATGTCAAATTTATGGATTAATAAGAAAATAACTTGTTTTTTATCAAAATCAATTTCACAAATTTAGCAACAATTTTGTTGATTTCCTTGTCAATTTCACTAATTTTTATATGATTTCGATGATTGTGAAACCTACACAAAATACATAATAAAATAGAAAATAGAGAGTAGAGGCAAACTCATAGATTATAGAGTGTTTTCATTGATTAGTATAAAATTAATAACATTTTGACTATTTTCATGAATTAAATTCATCGATACACAGAGGCAAACATAATATAAAAAATGAACATAAACGAGGTAAAATAATCATATTTTCAAAAAAGTAGGATAACTGAAGAGGCTAAAAATAAAGGTGTGGATTACTAGCTCTACTAGGCATGCCATATGTATTTTTAGAATCTATAAATATTAGTTTTGATTATTCAATAATTTATAAATTATCAAATGAATTATTAAAAACTAATGATCTACACCTAAGACCACATAAGCATATAAATATTAGGATAACAATGATAAGATTAAATTAATACAATGTAAAAATTAATTGGAAACCACATATTTGTGTATGATTTAGATTGGTTATAGTTTTAATAGGTCTTTGTCAATGCCATTTCATGATGAAACATCTCCTTTGAAACCTTGGATTAGTTGAAATTAATGAAGAGTAGAAAGGGGATGCACAAGAAGACTAGAGAATCTAACAACACTTCATTTTCCAATTTGAGCATGTTCATTGTAAAGGAGAGAGGTTTATTTATAATAAATTTGAACCAATGAGTAGCCTTCATCTTGACTCCAATGTGTATGGATGTAAGTGTATCCTTACTAAGGCATATGGATTGATCACATGAATGATTTATCTTGTCTAAGATGAAGGGTGGAGGATAACTCTTAAAAATATCAAAGAAGGATTAACATTATCCCTCTATCTTAAATTTAAGATGTAGGTTAGATAATTCTCCTCAAAATATCTTTATGAGAGTCAATGTTGACCCTTCATCTTGTTTCCAATATGAAGGGTGGAGAATCATTCCCATGAAAGCACATGGATCATTAATAAGGGCCCTTCATCTTGTTTCTAAGATGAAGGGTTGATAATCCACTATAAAATATCTTATAAGATTCATTGTGGGCCCTTAATATCATCTTCAAGAGGAAGGGTGGAGAATGATCCTTTATATTAATTCCTTTAGTAATTAATGATCTCACAAAAGAATATTTCATAGGATCTCAGGATTATTTTCTTAAATGAAGATGCCTCTTGGAGGGAGAAAAAGAATAATTAATAATTGAAAGTAAATTACAATTCCATTTGCATAGAACTATAATTATAATAATGATTAATTAAATTAATTGAAGATAAATTCGATCAATATAATGTGGGGAATTTGATTAGAAGAATGATTTATGGAAGGGATAATTGATTGCATAATTTGATCAATGAAGGAGAATTAGTAAATTGATTAGAGTAAAATAATTGACTACATAAAATGACCATAATGATAATTTATTATATATAATGTAGTGAATTATCCTATTTAGAGATGCCCTAAGGTGAATTCAAACTCGTATGTTAGATGAACAAATGATTTTGGACTAGTTTATGTGTAATTATGCGAAGTCATTCCATTTTGAAATTTTGGCATGAAGGTGATAAAATTAGAGTGTCCACACATTGAAATCCTATAGCCCCACCATTTTTAATAGGGGATATAGGGGAGTTTTATTCTCATGTAACTAACCAATTTCATTCTACATAATTCTTCTTAAATTCTTATAGCTCCCTCCATAAATTTTTTCATCTTTGTTTTGAGTTAGGGAATAAATTTTAGATAAAATACATTCCAAATTTTACATTATATCTATATATAAAATGGAAATTTGATTATTATTATTTAGTTATGGAAATCCTCTAAAAGATATGAGGGTTTCAAAAAATTACAAGTCCACCAACAACCCATTTAAAACTACTTCCTATGTAGTTAGCATTATTATAAATTTTATCTTTCATTTTAATAAGAGTTTATTCCAAAATTTTATTTTCTTGTAGTATCAGAATATGAGTGTTATGCTTCTTTCTCAAATTCCTAACTGGTCTTTGCTTATTTGGGTTCTTAAGCCCCTCATACATTCTAAGAGTTTATCTTCATTTTTTAATGCTAGAAAAATGCTTTTGAAGGGTCATTTGGGTACCCTTTGCTACGTATTTCTCTATTTCCTTATTTTTAGTTTTTAGATTAGGTAACCTACCTATCAATCTCCCACTTCAAACATTTTTCCATTTTCAATTGGTAACTTGAGTCTAATTTCTTTCCTCTTTCCCTTCTTTTGTTTCTTTATTCTTGAAATAATAAGTTATCCCTGCTCATTGGTTTTGGCATTATTCCTATCTTCTTTTCATGAGGATAAAATATCAAGTTTTGGCTTGGTGAGATCCTCAACATTTACTATAGTTTAGGCAGTCACCTCCTTCTATATTCCTATGCTTGGAAACATTTCCACCAAACTTCTTTGTGAAAAAGGATCAGGTAGATTAGGTAACCTACCTGTTATTCTCCCACTTCTAACTTTTTCCCTTCTTTATTAGTAAATTGAGTTTAATGGCCTTCTTATTTCCCTTGTTTTGGTTCTTTGTTCTTACATTAATAAAATTGACCCCACTCATTGATTTTGGCCTTATTCCTCTCTTATTTTCATGAGGATAAACTATCTTTTTTGGGCTTAGTGAGATCCTCAACCTTTACTATAGTTTTTATGGCCACCTACTTCTCTATTCCTAATCCTAGAAACATTTCCACCGACCTTTACTATCATACCCCCACTCTAAAAACCTAGTTTTTTAGCATACTAAAGTATTCTATAAAATTTTTACTAACATCTCTTTTCATACTTGAGTAGATTTTGGCATTGTGAACCATTTTTTTGCTACTCATTCCTTTGACATAAACCATATTTTCCTTCCCAATATCACTCTCTCTTGAAATTATGACTGGTATTTGAGTAGTCACAACTTTATTTATAGATTCCATTGAGTCTAATCTCAATATGGGGATCACCCTCTATGGTGTTTATCTACTAGGGTTAGACCTTCCCTAAGGAGATTGGTAGTAGCTTTATTTACCC
The DNA here is from genome assembly GCA_037957365.1 of Torreya grandis. NCBI lineage: Eukaryota > Viridiplantae > Streptophyta > Pinopsida > Cupressales > Taxaceae > Torreya > Torreya grandis. The sequence goes on along the minus strand of JARHVA010003768.1, from coordinate 615,635 downwards.
ATTAGGGCTTATCAAACTGATTTACCTATTAATTCTTAGGACACTATTTTTCCAAATGGCTCATAGAGTTGCACTTTTTACAGATTTATGCATCTTTGTCATATTCAAAAATTTGTGTCCACTCCCCATATTTAGACTTGATTTTGATGGATTGTTGTAGAGTTTTGTCTAAAATGATAACATTAAATATTTCATCCACCATTTTATTTCTATAAATTTTTATTGGGTGTATTAAAATATATTGACCTAATGGCTAGACCCTAGATATATAGATAGGGTGTAGGATATTAGATCTAGTCTAGATCAGGGCACCCATAATGACCTATGGTTCCTAGTATTCCAATATAAGTTATGAAAATTTCACCCACATGGGGAAATCCTCTAAAATTGAAATATTTAATTTAATGTTTGATTTCCATTTTTTGAGACTAAGGTTAGATTTTACCATGAATAAAGGCCACCTTAGCAAGACCTGAAACAATATACTAGGTTCAAGAAATTCACTAGAAAAAAATTATTAGATAAAACCACAACTTCCAATTATCCCTTTGTCTTTTTTAAGGAGTTAATGCTTGGCCTCAAAGCATTCATTATATCCATAAAAGAGTTAGCTAGTTTAAAATCAACATTTTAGACAATAGTATCATGAATATTTGTGTTTAGCTCATTCATCTCAAAGCTCATGAAAACATGCCACATGATATCTTCCTATTGGTTATAGGAATTTTGAAAATTCCCATTTATCTTGCACCATTGGATCTATTTATATGAATCAACACAGTTCATTGATCTTGAGATTATTTGAATCAAAATGGATATCTTAAAATTGAAGTCTGCATGACTGTCATTTGAAGTCCACATTAATACCTTTGACATGCACTCTACCATCGATATTTGAACCCAAATGGATAATTTTTGAGCTTAATTTTGACATATTCATAACCATTATTTAACATCCATATAAGCATTTTTTATGTCTATATGACCATCACACTTTGAACACCAAATAATTAATTATTGAGATTAATTTTGACATTTATGTGCCTATCATTTGATGTTTATGTGAACGTCAATGACATCCATGTGACCATCAATATTTGAACACCAAATGGTTAATTGTTGAGATTAATTTTTATGTTTGCATGCCTATCATTTGATGTTTACGTGACCATCAATGACATTTGTGTGATCATCACACTTATCACTTCTTTGAGACTCCTTGAAAACATAAAATATAATGAATTAGTGTATATAAATTTAGACTAAGCTATTTAGGACAAGAATATAACCTAATGTTTTATTTTGTTTAATAAACATGGAAAAAAACCTTTTAATAAGGTCCTTATCTATGTTTTTAAACTAAAATGCTTGTGTTGTGCCACTTAGAAACTCCACAAGGCTTTGGTATTATTGACTCATTAACCCTAGGGAAGGAACTATAGATCATTGATCTATTTTCTGGGATCCTAATATGTTACCACTTATCACCTTTATGGAGATCCGTAGGTCTCTTAACTTTTCAACCCTATTCTTGCACCATTAGATCTTTGGTACATGAGTTAATGTGCACTATTTATCTTCCCTTAAGCCATTAACTTTGAACCTTGATCACAAATCATTAGATCAACTAAGCCTAAAAAAACATGTGTTGTTATATCTATGGGGATAAAATTAAATACATAAGTTAAAAAAACCCTAGCCTAAAGTTTTTTGTATTAATAAAATACAACTAGGACCTTGGGGTAAATTTAAGCCAAGCTTAGAATATAATGAAAGATCCCCCACATTAATTAGACCTAGTGAACCATATGATAAAAATGACCTACCATAAATAATTTATCCTAAGTTCTCATTTGTATTAATAAAATATGATTAAGACCTTAGGCTAGAGTTCTAAAAGTGTTCTCTAGTAATTTTGACCTTACATAAATTTTGAATCTATTTCAAAAGGATGTTAGGCTAAAAAAATTAGGCCAAAGTTTTTTTAACATTATTTTAAATAGAGATTAAATTTAATCAATAATAGACCAAGGGTTAATCAAAATAAAGGGTCAATTTAGCATTAAGGTATACAACCCTAGGAAATGTTCACATCAATAAGACCCCATTAAAACTACAACATGAAAACATAAGAATCCAAGGTTAGAAATATTAGATGAAGTTAAATGAAGCTAATGTGATAATAGACCCATGTAAACTAGATCAACACAAGATATTCAACATTAGTTTTTTTTATCAATTTAAATGTTCAATTTATAACACAAATATGTAGAATTTGAACAAGAGTTCCTATTTCTAGAAATGGGGGTGTGTTGGGTAAAACAAATGTAGAATAACTAGGGGAATAATATTGAGTATTAAAGAAACTATAAATTTTGCTAGAAATCCTTAAATCAATCATGAATTATGTCACAGAAGATTACGTAAATCAAAAATATGAAAGAGACTCCTAAGTTGATTCACACAACATACTTGCTTTCCAATTTTTTGAGTCTATGTGTGTCAAACATGTAATTCCTTTAACCCTTGTTGTGATGAGTTTTTCAAAGGCTTGATGAAGCTATAGGTTTTACTCTAGTTTGTCTTAAAGTTAATTAAATCAAGCAAAGCTCAAGCATTGCTCTGCTATCAGTTAGGCATCCATAACCTTGATAGAGATACCTTAGGCTCCTTTTCTTCTCTTCCCATTATTTTCTCTTAACCATGATGTATGGTACATTGAACTTATTTAATCATGTCAACCTTTTGATTTTATTTAGATAGTATTTTTCTCTTTTTAACCCATTGTTTCTTTTTTTATTTTGTTCTTAAATGAAAAGATAAGAGTTGGAACCATAGTGAGCTGGGATAATTATAAAATAAATCATTACCAAAATGTCCTTACCAACTACACCTATACACAAAATTGTCATTTTTAATTGGTATTTAATGTGATAAGTTCATTTTATCTAATAACACAAGAAAACTTTATAACATTATATGAAGTACTTTGAGAGAAATTTTCACATACCTAGTGAAAGTATTCAATTATGACACCATCTAGAATAGTTCATGATTACATACCTTCATCCTAAAAAATCAAAACATATAAATACACCCAATCTAGAAATGAGTCCCAAATTTCCAAATTTTTAAGTTTCCCCTTTTTTAAAAGTATATTTAAGCATAAGTTTTGTTGGTTTGGAATTTTATCTTAGTTACAGTTAGAATAAACATAGTTCAAATTTCTAGAGAAAGCATTAAAAATAACTAATCTAGAAAGTAAGAAATCTAATATAAGAAATCAATAAACTACTATAATAAATTAGAAAATCTAATCTAATCCTAAAACTAAATTTGTTTATCCTTCATTAATTATCAATGTCTTTAGATGGCATAGCCCTAAATCAATACTTCAAAAACTATTCGTTGATTGGATATGTAAGATCATTACCTTATAGATCCTTCAGATGAAATGTGTTATTTCCCATGATCTCTAAAATCTAGTATGGTCCAATCCATATTGGGGAAAACTTATCATGTTGTATTTTCTTCTCATAAGTTTTATCCTAAAGTAGCACTAGATCTAAAATATTGAATGCTTTGACCTTCACTCTCTTATCAAACCAACTCTTGATGACATCTTGGTGTTTACTAAATGTTTGTAAGGCCTCGGTCCTTGAATCTTCCATTTCTATGATGTACAATAATATTGACTATGTTTCATCATATGGTTTCATAATATCTTGCATGAATTGATAAGTGGGTAACTTTAGCATAATTAAGAATATAGGCCTGCATCCATACACCAGTAGATAGGTTGAAGATTTAAGGACTTATTTGTATCTTGTTCGGTCTACCCAAAGAGCATACTTCAATAAATTATGTTAGTCCCTGGGCTAATCCCCTACTAATTTCTTAATTGCATTTATCAAATTTTTCTTTATTGATTTTTCCAATCCATTTCCCTGAGGGTAATTGTTAGAAGCTACCCTGATAATAATCTAGTTGCCATGTGCCCACTCAATAAATTATTCTAATATGAAAGCTGGTCCATTGTCAAAAACTAAAGAAATAGGTGTGTCAAATCTAGTTATTTTGTGTTCCTCCAATAATTGAGTTACATCTTATGCTTTGAAATTATTTGTGGCAATGGTTTTAGTCCATCTAGTGTAGTAGTCATTAGTAGTAAACACAAATTTATGGGGTACTAAGGAATTTGGGTTCATGATGTCAATTAATTTTAAACCCCATCAGGAAAATTCTTTCCTTTGAAAACCAACTATAAAGGCATTACTGCATGTACTTCCCTTTTAGCTAAAGATTGGCATACATGACATGTCCTCAATGAGTGTAAACATCCATGAAAACTATTGGCCAATAATAGTGCATTCTTAAGATCCCATGGGCTATGGTATTCCTAGAAGGATGGCCATTACCTATTGTATTATGCAAGTTTTCTAAAATTTATTTATATTCCTCTATGGATACACACCTAAGATAAATACCTTCATAGTTTTTTCTATAGAGAACCCCCTTATTCATCATGAAATGGGCATCTCTAAGCCTCAAAGTTCTTCTTTCTTCTATATTAAGTTAAGAGGAACAAGTACCTATAAGTAAGTAGTATATGATATTAGCATACCATTCTTATTTAAACACTTGAGCCTCACATATCTCTTCAATAGTGATGCATGGATCAAGTTCAGTTATTAGTTGAATCATGCCTTGACCTTGGATGATTTTTACAAGATTGATTTTTATATCAAATTCTTACAACTTTACCATCCAATTACCTCAATGATATCCTAATTCATTCTATTATAGTATGATATTGACAATGGGATTAGGCACAATGGTAATGCATTTATTTCTTAAAATGTAATGTCAATTTTTTTCACTACTTTGACAAGGGAAAAAATGTGTTTGTTAATAATAGAGTATCTATTATTTACATCTTTTATATTTGTGCTCATGAATGCAATTATATGATTAGATTCATCCTTATTTTGTGTTATGATAGAATCAATTGTATGTTATGAAGTGAATGAATATAGGTAGAAATATTTTGTGAAATATGCACTGATTAATATTGGAGCCTATGATATTACATGTTTGATGTCCTGGAAGGGCTTATGAGATTTAGCTATCCATTCTATTTTGGAATCCTAATTGAGAATGGTGTTTAAAGCTTTAATAATTTTTTCAAATCTTGAGATAAACTTCCTTATGAAGTTAATCTTTCCAAAGAATGATTTGAGCTCCTTCTTATTATTTGATGGTGTAATCCTTGAAATTACTTGAATTATATTTAGATCAATGGTGATCCCATTTTTTGTGATGATGTGTCCTAAGATATTTCCTTCAATGACTCCAAATATGCTCTTATTTGGGTTTAATGAAACACCAAACCTTCTGCATTTCTCAAATATGGACTAGAGGTGGCCTATATGATCATCCTTGTTCTTTGAGAACATTTTAAGATCATCTATGTAATGATTATGAATTTTCTTATTAGTCCTTTGAATACATGATCCATAGAACATTAAAATGTTTTTCCCACATTTATTAGGCCAAAATACATCCTTTTTTATGCATAATTTTCCCATTTCATGATAGATGTTGTCTTCATTCTATCTTTGGATTGTACCAGTACCTAATTATATCTTAAAAATCCATCCAAAAAGGACATAATTTAGAACCACTTAGTATTTGTATCAACTCATCTATAGAAGGGAGGGGATAATTATCCTTTTTATAAGCCTTATTTAGATTCCTAAAATATACACATTGTCTAATCTCACCATTATTCTTTCTTACTGGGACCAAATTAGCCACCTAGGTAGAATGTCTCACTAGAAAGATGATTTTTATGCTCAATAACTTCTCTACTTCTCTCTAGATGAGAGGCTCAATAATAGGATTGACTGATCTCTACCTCTATTTGAATGGCTTGTAATCTATCTTCAAAGGAATTATATGAGTAATGACCTACAAGTCATATACTTTCAAGTCCTCATACGTCTAAGCAATGATGTCTTTATAGCAAATGATTAAATCATTCATTCATTGTCTCTCTTCTAGGGTACAACTAAGACCTATATTAAGATAGCATGGGATATTTTCATCTCCAAAATTTTCTATTTTGAATTTTTATTCATTGACCTTGGGCTATCTAAGCTGCTAAGTTTGAGGGTATATGTTAAAGGACCTTTTCAAAGAAACTAGCATAGTTGGGATACAATTTTTTTTTCATTGGAGAATACCTTCCATATTTGATTCTTCTTGACAAAGTTGATTAATTTCTTGTCATCTATTGTTTAGGACTCAAAATCCCTTTGATTGGTTAGAAATTGAATAATTTTATAATCATCATCAAAGACTTGAAAATTTTTTACATTGTTAGGAACAAAAGGACTAGGCACTAATTCAATGGAGAATATCTTTACCTTATATTTTTAGAGGGGATCCAAATCAATAATAGAAGAAAAGAGAGAATTGATAGCTTGATTTTTCTCTCTAGGAGGGCTACTATGTTGAAAGCTTCAAAACTCTTAATTAGGTCCCATGATTTATACTTGTACTTTCTCAAATAAGATAACTTGCATTAATATCTATTTATAACTTGGTTAACTACTAGGTCTGAGTCACCAAATACTAGTATTTACTTTACATTATTCTTAAGTGAAAATTGTAATCCCAAAATTAAGGTCTAATACTTAGCTCTATTGTTCATACATGGAAATTTCAATCTATATGATGCCAAGAACCTTTTACCTTATGGATGAATTAGCTTGATTCATACACCTAATCCTTTCTTAGATGTAGTGCCACCAAAGTGTAAAGTCCATAGCTATATGGAACCCTTAAGTTATATCTCATATACTTGATTTGAAGAAGTAAAAGTATAAACACCAAGTTTAGGAGACTCATACTTTACCTCTTCATTCTTGACATTATATTTCATGATGGAATACTTCATTATCGACTCTCTATCAATTCTAATTTGATTTACAAATCCTACCCATGGAATCCATAAATGATAAAAGTTTATAGAGAGATATCCATTGAGTGTTTTAAACTGGTCTCTACTTAGCAATAGTCATGTAGCATTTAGGTATATCTACCACCAAGATATCAATGGTTATCTAAAAATGTGGTTCATAGGCTACTTAGATATGCATGTCCTTTAGTTCACCATCTATAGGAATGATTGACTTATCCAATTGTGATATTATCTTCTTTGAAGGGATTAACATCATACCAAGATTTTGACATATGGAAGTAAGCATGAAAATTTTAAATACTCTAGAATCAACTAAATGATTTTGAAGATTCTTACCAAATGCACTAATAGCTAGCAAGAAGTGTGGAACTTTTGTCTTTCTCTTGTAGATAACATTGGTTTTAGATGCTTTTGATTTATTTGTAGATACTTTCAATTTATCCATAGGTGTCTTCCTAGTAATATACCTATACAACAACTCCTTTTGTCTGATAATTTGAGCTAACTCATGAAGAGTTATTTATTTTTTGATCTTCTTCATATCCTCTACATTGTTGTATCCTCCTTTACTACGTTATTCTTTATTTTATGGCTGATCAATCCCTTTTAGGGGAGGTAGATTGTTGTCATCTTTAGGATTAATTATAATTATAGTAGTATTTGGGGTAATTAATGTTCTAAGTGACTTATTATTCTTTAGATTGTATCCCCATTTTTAGAATTTCTAAAAAGCATGAACTTCATCTGTGTTGTCGTCTAGCTCATTATCATCTTCACCTAGAAAGGGAAACTCTTGAGTTTTATAGAACATGGTATTACTTGAAGATCTAGGATATAGATGATGTTTGAGAAGATTATTCATATGATTTTGTCTAACAACTTCTCTTTGAAAGATTTCAAATTCTACAAAAAATTTAACCTTATTGAGCTCACCATGCTCATAAGTATTTAAAATTCTACACCGATTGGGAAGAGCTATTTCTATCATGATGATCTATATAAACTTATTAGGCTAATCCATATTATTCATATTCTTATTAAAAGGTTGGTTGTATCTTTAAAATCCAATGTTTTGATTACCAATTGGGCCATTGGCATTGGCCATCCTCCTTTGCATATTTAATAAATCATTGCTTAACTATTAAACCATCTTCTAAATATAATCCAATTCAACCTTTGTAGAGTTATTACCTTATAAAATAATAGTAGAAGATGTATCTAATTTTTATTTTATTGGTAACCATTGCCTGATGTTTGACCATTCAATAAGTTGAAATTTAACTATATTATCTTTGTTAATGGAGGTAGTGTATAGAGATGGTTCTGATTGAATGTTGAGATGTTCTAATTCACATGTGGTATTAGATTTAATACTAATAATCCATTATTTACATTAGGTATGTTAGGCATATAGGCATTGAGATATCTATCTATGTTGATGGCCTATTCATAGATTAACACCAAATTATTGACCATGTCTACTCTTATTAACAACATGATAGTGATTAGGTCCAAAACATTCTTGTGCATTTCTAATGCTAATGAATATTTTAGTTTTTACCTTGGGATTAAACAATTATACAAATTTTGAAACCTTTAGTTTAAAGCATAGATAGGTTCATTAGGATCTCTCTTCATGCTAGTAAATTGATGATATACCAAAATAGGTTTGGTAACCTATCCAAATTGTGAAAGAAATGTAGTTGGACACTCATCCCAAGAAGTGATGGAGTTCTTTGTTAGATTGAAATACCAATCATAAGTAGTATCCATTAATATAAAAGGGAATAATTTCCATGTAATAGCTTCATTAATCTCAAAGAAACCTTGAAAGATTTGATGTGTTCTTCCACTATCCTAGCTCTTAAAGGAGAAAAAGATGGTAGGTAATTTTTAAGATTCATAGGTAAATCATGCATATCTCTTGGGATAGAAATAGTAGATCCAACTAACCAAGGTGGTTATTAGGCCATTGGCTAATTAACTGATAAAGGGTTCTAAATGGAGGAGGTAGATTATTTTGAAATGGGGTAGTTGGCATAGTTCTAGGTCTCTTATGATTTGATAAGGGTGAGACTAGAAAACTAGCCTAAAATTTAGATCTGGTCACTCTCTTGGGGGACTTCAGTGAAACTCTATGTGAGGGATATTATTATTATTATCAGTGGTTATTCCCTACTTCTAATGCTAGTGAGACTATTAATATTCATCTCTAAGCTCATGAAAAAATGCCACGTGGTTGATTCCTATTGATTTTGGGATTTTTGAAAAGTCACATTGATCTCACACTATTAGATCTATTTATGTGAATCAACATGGTTCATTGAACTTGAGATTATTTGAATCTAAATGACTATCTTAAAATTGACATCTACATGACTTTTATTTTACATCTGTGTGAACATCTTTGACATTTGCATGACTATAAATCTTTGAACCCTAATGTATAATTGTTGATCTTAATTTTGATATCTATATGTTCATCATTTGACGTCCACATGAAGGTCTTTGATGACTGCATGACCGTCACACATTGAACAGCAAATGAATAATTGTTGAGCTTAATTTTGACATCTACATGACCGTCAATGATGTCCATATGGCCTTCAATATTTAAAAACCAAATGGTTAATTATTGAGCTTAATTTTGACATCTATGCAGCCATTATTTGATGTCTACGTGAACATCAATGACATTTGAATGACCATCATAATTGTCACTTCATCAAGACTCTTTGTAAACATAAAATAAAATGACTTAGTGTATATAAATCTAGACTAAGGTCTTGTTGGGACCAACATACCCCCATTTTGAAAATTGGGACCTTGGATAAACCTTGAAGTTTGAACATGAAATACAACATGTAAGGATCATTTGTAGAATTTGAAGATCATCCACTTTGTTGAAATTAGGCTTACTTCATTTTATTTTAGATTTAATATGGACTAACATGATAATAAATGGTCTTTATTTCTCTAGTTTTAGGTTGTATGGAATTTATTCCTAACAATTTCATGTTTCAAAACCCTAGCCAAAGCCATCCGTTTAAGTTTGAATGTTAGTGAGAACCAAATCAGTGGGAACCTTTTTAAAATCCATTTTTTGGACCTAAAGATAAAGTTCATGTTTTAATATTAGTCATGTTTTTTAACACAACTAAAACTTAACTTAAAATGTTTGGCCCCCTTTTATTATTTTCCCCTTTAAGGTTCCTTTGTATGCCTAAATACATGTTCATTCTATAGGGTCCTTTTAAATATTTCCTAACCTAACCTAAGATTTTAACCCTAGGGCCCCATTATATTTATTAATACAAGCAAGTCCTTAGTCTTAACATCTTATCCTAAGTTCCAATTTCCCAAGTAACCTTTTTATGTTAGCTCAATCCATTATTTATACCTTAGCCTAAGGTTTTAATACTAAGGCCTCAACATATTTATTAATACAATTAAGAACTTCATCTTAACACCTTAGCCTAAGTATTTCTCACTTGGGTCCTAACATTAACCTCCTTTCACCTCACAAGATCTAATGACCTTTACTTCATCATGGCCTTCGATCTAATGGAGTGTGAAAAGCTTGAAATTTGACTTAAATAATGTACATCTCAGATGATTTGATGGTTAGCACTTCCCCATGGCCCTTTGATATAATGGAATGAGGAAAACTAGCAGGATCCTATATATAACTCCCCAAACCAATCATATTCAAGCCCCCAGATCATGATCAACACTCCTCACTTTATCACGAAGACTCGATTAAATAGAGTGAGACATAGTTGAAAAGTCAAGGGACTATAAAAGGACTAGATGATCATCACATGTCACCCTTACATTCGAGGATTAAAATAAATTGGACCCACTTGGTAGTAATAACCAATCATGATCAATGTCTTGGATCATGATTGACAGCTGATGCTTCATCATAGATTTTGATCTAATATAATGAATTAAGTCCAAGATCTTAGAAATCTCCATAGATATGCCAAGTGGCATTCTCACATTGGGTCATAATAATTTTATGAACTTAAAATTAACTTTGATGTGATCATCATTTGATGTCTGTAAGGATGTATTTGACATTTCTGAGATCATCAACATTAATCCCATCAAATTAAAAACTTCACTAGCTTTAAATTGATGTTCACATAACTATCATTCGATGTCTATGAGGATGTATTTGATGTCCATGATACCATACAATTTAAGCTAATGAATTATCCCATTTAAGATCAAAATACAATCCAAAATATTTTTGAAAGGATTGGAAATTACTCTATAGGCTAAGGGAAGTTCTCAAGAAATGTTCATACACTATAAATCCTCAAATTCAAAAATGTGGAAATGGTCTTATAATCTAAATATACACAAAATAATCTTAGTCTAAATCTATACTTTAAGGTCCCCATGGAATTTTATTTAAATATCATGAACATTAAACTATAGACTTATACCAAGTCTTATTTTAAAAAAGAGAGTCCTTATAGTGTAAAAGTTAGACTAAATGCTTCTAGCTAAAAGTTTTAATATGTTTGTTGTTAGACCATTATGGAATGTTGATCCTTTTAAGCATATTTTATAAGCCTTGGCATAAACATTTTATAACAATGTGTACATTATGTTTATTAAACATGACATAAACATTAGCTTAGAAATTTGGGCAATGGCCCCCTTTGCATAAATTCAAAAAACTTAGGCATAAACCCCTTATCCTAAGGTTTATTTCATGTTTAATAAGCAAAAAAAACATCATAAGGGACTTAAGCCTAAGTCACAATTTTAATAATGTACTAACTTAGATTTAAATCATCTCTATTGATTAATGATTCATGCTTTTTCATTGGATTTTGATTTAATGATGTGAGGCTCCTATAGACTTTTCAACAAGGCCTTGAGAACCCGTGAGTTTGAGCCATGACACAAGTTCATTCAAGGTAGAGATGATAAGATGATCTAATGGTTCACACTTCATAAATGGAATATGATCTAATGACATAGAGGCACTCATGAATTTTCAAAGTCCTATGAGCTAGCCATGTGGCCAATGCCCATTCAAAAAAGCATTGACATAGGATTTGAAGCCCATGGAAGGAAAGTAAAGATGCCAAGTGTCACAACTACAATACTTGGAATAGAATCAGCCAATCATAGGAAAGGGCACATATTATAATTAATGGCTCATGTCAATCTTATATTTTGATCTAATGAAGCCAAATAAAATAGGTATTTTTAAATGCTAATGGCTAGTGCTCAAAAGGGATTTATGAAAAATGTGATGAAAGGCCCAAATTAATGTCAGATAGGTAATATACAAGAAAAAAAGGATAAAATAAAATATCTTGTGGGATCAAAAATGCAAAGGTATAAATCAAATGCAAGGCACATAAAAACCAAAACTTGGATATATTCTACCATTAAAGCTGAACAACCTTAAACTTTTTATAAAAATGACCCAGATGGTTACAATTCAATCCAAAGAGATATTGATTATGTTTTTGAACATATAAGAGATTACATAGAGACCATTTGATACTAGTGTAAACAATTTTTAGGAATAGAGATAATGGTAGCCTGTAGACAATAATTCAAATAAGAGATTGAGCTCTACTTATTGACAAACAATGAAGGATACATATTTAAAGAAACTAAATTAGACCTTGTAGCCCAAAATATTATAGGAATTAGGAATTGGTTCAAGCTCTTATTCATGGTAGAGGAGTTACTACCCATTTCCAAGGAGAAATAAATAATTTCCACCAAAAGTAGGAGGCACTATGACTTGGTTGTAGTCTAGATGGTTGGCCTTCACCATGCCATGAAAAAATTAGAGGTATTACATTGTATTGATGTCCTTGCTCCCATATTTATTGAATTTATAATTGATAATGAATAGATCATTTAGTAGGGAAATTCTAAGAGAGTAGAATATATTTCTCCTATGGCTTTTTAAAATTATTATAAGATCCTCCTTCTCCACATAGACCTATCCAAAATCAAGGAATTCACTAGCAACCATGACCTAGACTCTATCCTTAGGCCTTGGCTACACCAAGGACCCCATATCTTCAAGGAATTTGAAGGTAAGATCCTAATATTATAATTTAGAAAGGGAATTAGGGTAATTATAAACTAGTTGAACTATGCTTTTGGTACCCCTTTAACCACCTATGTGAATAAGATTTGGGTCCCCTCTGTGCATTTATTTGTTAAAGAAAAGTTCACCCCTCCAATTAGATATTTATTTAGTGTCTTCCTCACCAAACAATTCACTACCATAAAAAGGAAGACCTCCAAGTAGTTTTATATGATGTCATACCTATGAGATGTCCTACTTGCCTCAATTAAGCTCCCAAATATTAAGAATTGGTCCCCAAATAGTAAAACTATTATTTAATATCAGTATTCTAAATTACATATCTTCAAGTACATGAAACACATGCATTTTATTTGTGACTATGTTTCTCCATCCATAGTGGAGGCCATCATAGGTCTACCCATGCCTAGGGTCCACCCCGTCATCAAGAAGTATGTTAAAATGATGGGGGAAATATGGTATTACCCTGATTATATAGTCATAAGAATTTAGGGTATCTTATCCTAGCCTTACTAATTATCAGTATATGTTCCCAACAAGCTTGTATAATAATAAATTTCTTCACAAATAATTAATGGAGTTAATAAAATATGAAAGGGGGAAATAAAGGGTATACTCCACCACTTCCCCTTGACCATTAGGAAGACTATATTGAAATAATAGAAGTAGGTGGAAATCATGCTCACACAGGGATTTATTTGGGTTTCAACTAGATGAACTAAAAATATGGGATCCAAATAACATAGTGGGTGAGAATTTGAAAGATTAAAATATCCCAAGATTGATTGCATATATCAACTTGGTGTCCATGACATCATTTATATTAAAGCCAATAATTATGAAGAGGTGTTGGCCAAGATCTAAAGGCACACCATCAAATTAGAACATAGATTGATCAAGGATGATAAGCCATCAAGAGAGGCATGGAAAATTCATCCTTTATAGTATCACTTATTTCTTGGACCATCTAGAATATCCAAAAATTAGACCCAAGTAAAATAACCATAGCCAGAAACTTAAGGGAAAATTCTTTAAGGCTAGGATAAACAAGGCCATGACAAAGAGAAAGTGAGAGAGGTAAGATTGGAAGAGAGACTTGGGAAGGGTCCCTCATCTTCAACCCTCTTATAAAGACCACCTTTCCCAATTTGATATATTGATATAATTGTGTTAGAACCAGAATAGACACTTGAGGTTACTCTTAAAGAGCTTGTAGAGGTATATGATATAGATAGGGAGGAAGAGTAGCTCAAAGAAGCCCAAGACCAAGTAAGAGAGCTTGGGGATGATCTTGCTCTAGGTATGGTCCTTGTGCCATCCAAAAAAAAGAGGAAAGTAGAACTTGAATTGGTTCCTATAGGAGCAGATAAGAGGCCAACATTGACCATCTCTCACCCCACTAGTGAGATAATTTTTTCAATGAAGAATGCCTTATCTATAGGCTAGTTATCCCAGACTAGTTCATTAATGGTAAACTACAAAAGATCCCCTCTTTTCCAATTCATGGACCATGACAAGATTTGTTGTATGTTGAGATGTAAGATGACATGATCCATGGATAAGGGTTATGGTGAAGGAATAAGAATAAAGTAAAATTGTTGTCACCTAAGTACCAGAAGGCAAGAAGATGGATGCTTTAAGAGCATCAAGTAACACATGTGTAGAGGTCCTAGAACCTCTAAAATTCACAACTTAATCTACCATCATGTAATTTAATCTAGAGTTAGTTGGATTGGAGAGGGTTACTATTGATGTTTAAAATTACACTTTGTTTCAGACACCAACAATGGGAAGTTTCAAGATGTGGGACATGTGACTTGAAACAACCTCCATATTTTTAAGAAGCTAGTTTATTCTTTATATCAAGTGTTGGGGGAAAAGGGATGGGAATTTAAATAGAAATGCAAATGCAAAGAAACAAAATCTAACTATGGTAATGCACCTGAATGTAATTTGACCTTAATCCTGAGTACAGTGAAACTATATGTAGAATTCATTTACATTTAAGAGAAAACAAGTGCATGATCCATGTAAAAGATTGAAATAATAGAAACAGAGGCTCACATCATAGACTTCTTTTGCTGAAATATAAAAATGTCAACAAAGGCATAGGGTTAAATATTCTTAATTTAATTTTATGATCACATAAGAGGCACATAAACACATACAGTTATGTAAACCCTCCAACTCAATAAAATGAGATAAAAGCAAATGACATTCCTAATCACAGTTCTAGAAAGTCTATAGTCTAGACTACTTTTGCAAATGACACAGATAATATAAACAAAGGCATAGGGTTTAATTTCCTTATTTGAATCTTCTAGTCATACAAAAGGCATAAAAACATGTACAGTCATATAAACCTTTCAACTCAAGAAAATGAGACAAAAGCAAATGATATTACTTAGCCACAACTCTAGAAAGTCTAAAACTTGTTACAATAATTCTATATTCAAAAATTCTCTCTCTCTCCGTATATTCTCCTCCATGGTGATCCCCACACTCTTCTTTATAGTCTTAGATCTCTCATTCCATCAGCTAATTTCTTATGTAATTGTCTATTCTACCTTTGTCTCACAAGGGACAAATAGACGGTGCTTTCAATGTTTACAAGCACCAAATATCTACCTAGTGAACTATTCCATCTACTAGAAATAACTCTCACTGAATTTCCCTCTTTATCTCTTCCTCCTCTTTATCTTGGCCTTGGATTCCCTCCAAATTGTCCACAAGTTTCCAAACTTATGGCCCAAATTGAACTCTAACTGAGCTAGAAGTGCCTATCAGAAGATAGTTCTTAGATTTTGAAATGTTTTGTTTCCCTACAGTTTGCTTGCTGAAATAGATACATAGGATAATCTGTTTTATTAAATGGAAGAGGAAACTTAGAAAATTCCATAAAAATCTTCTTATTACTTTAGGAGATACCAGAGGATGACATGTGTCATGTTCTATAGCAACTATCGAAGACACGTGGCATTTTATACATAACTTATACTCTATTGTGTCTTGGCTCAGGATTGTTCTATCTTTGACACTTGTCACTATCCGCTTCCTCAAAATCTCAATAGCTTGAAATAAAATATGACCCACAACATCTCTTACCTAAATAACTTTAATAAGGGCATAGGGACAAGTGGTAATCTCTGCTTGCTTGAACAAAGGACACGTGTCAATCTCTGTTGCTTCTTAGCTATAATGTGGAAACATTCGAGACACATGTTAGGCTGCTATGGATGGTGACATTTGGTAGCTTCTATAGACTTTTAGAAATAAAACTTGAGACCCACCACAGTCCTTATTCAATAATGAAAAATGAAGATCTTTTGGATGACGACACGTGGTGGCTTCCACTACTTCAAGGAATATACATGGCATCTTCTACTTCTTTGAAAGGGCACTTGATCCCTTTGGTTTTTTGGGACACTCACTCAATTGTACTAAGTTGTTGAATCAATCGATTGAACCAAAAATGGTTCAATGGTTCAATGTTGTGCACCATTTACACATGAATTAAGGCATTGAACTGAACATATTTCGGATGCCAACACATGGTGACTTCCACTCTCTTTAGCTAGGATACATGGCAAATTTTGTCACTTTTAGAAAAAAACACTTAGACCTTTCACTATTGCCACTTGGCATTTTCTACCTGATCTCAATACTTAGCCTTTTGAAATCCTTTTGCTGTAAAGAAATAAAATGTGGGTGCCAATATGTAACCATAGACACTAACACTTGGCACGTTCTGCTAAGTCACTATGAGATGCATGGCACATTCTGACCAACTCATAGAAAATATGAAAGGTGCCTTGGATGACGACACTTGGAAGTTTCCTTGAGAAAATATGCCTCAGTTGATGACACTTGTCAAATTTTACTCAACTTTAACACTTAGGCAAAAAATGAATCAAAAGGAAAATAGAGCCCGTGCTCTATTTCACAACTTTGCCATCTTGGACCAAAGAATGTGAAAGCAAAATTTTGTGGCACACAACTAAAAAATAGAATGCAACGTAGAGTAAATTTTTACTCTACAATTATTGGCGACCCTAAGGACTTTTGAGCCTGCTAAAAAAGAAACCATGACTCCCGCTAGATCAAAATTTCAAAATCACAGCTTCAACAATGTTGTCTGGTAGGCAAACAACTCTTCATTAGATAACCCTTGATTATTTTGCAATTCATTGAAGGCTAAATCAAGGTTAATGATATGCTTGTGTGAAAAGTTTTGCAAAATTTGAATAGTAGCCTTCAATTTGAATTTGAGTTGGGAAACAGGAACTAAGATAGCTTCTACTTCAGGGACTGATGAATCATCCCTTAGATCCTAGAAAACTATTTGATCATTCTGTCTAGCCAACAATAATAGTTCAATTTCATTTACCATTAACATAGTATCATCATCAATAAATGGAGAATGAAGACCTAATTTTACTAAATCTTTGACATGCTACTTCATCTCGTTGATTCCTTCCTTTGTGACATCTAGAAGCTCCTGCAACTGTTAGCTATGGAATTGCAACTGAGAACCTCATTTACTCACTTAGTAGTGACCATTCTATCATTGATTCCTATTGTTAAAAATGTTGTATTTGTTACAACATAAATCTTTTACAATTACATTTGTGAGTCTATTACTCTCTTAGAGACTATAGCTAGAGTATTTACAACTGAACTCTCCACCTTTTTACACAATTTTTGTGCATTTAGTAGGAAGGTGAGAGATGGCCTGAGCTGAATAATCTCTGAAGAGATTCTCTTACACATGGATTCATATAGCTCCCTTACTAGACTTAATACTCTAACACTCTTTGGCCTATTGGCTAGCTCTAGTGTCAATTGTGCTACTCTCTGCTACTCTGAGTAAAATTGGGCTATTATGACCACAGTGTTATTCTATTTAGCCAATAGCTTTTGTTGCAATTGGGTAACCTACAACAGGTGTTCCTCACACTTCCCTTGTAGTGTTACCTTTTCATGCCTAAGGGTTGTTATCACATTCTTTACATATGTGAGCTCTACCTTAAAAGAATCATTTTTGGCTTGAACTGCCCAATGAGTCTGAAGAGAAACAATATTTTGTAACTATTTATTCAGATTCTCTACCTTATTATTTTTCCTATTTATTTTTGAGGTTAGACTGTCATAGTTTTCCTTTTTCTTTGCTAGCTCGGCTTCCATCTTCTGTATCCTTTTTGATATCTTTAAATAATCTTTAGTAACTATAGAAGTAGATTCAGTTAGTAGCTCAACTTTATCTTGTGGCTTGAAGAGTGACATGTCAATGGCCACAACATTCATCATGTAATCTTTTGGCTGCATTTAATCCATTGGCTTTATTACATTTGGTGATAAATGAGTCACCATCAATTGCTACTAGATGTGGTCAAATTGTGACCACAAATGGGGTGTAGCAAAAGTTTTATTCTCCTTGATCTTCTTCTTCTCCCTTCGAGCTTCCCTTACCTTCCTAGTAGAATTTGCTTGGGTCTAGAAGGTGGAAGGAGAGGTGATGTGCCCACCTACAAAAGGATGTCCTTGTGGTAGACCATATTGAATAGCCAATTATTGGCTATGGGCAATCTGAGGGAAAGGTTTCTTGGGAGTAGAAGGGAAGAAATAGGGTAATGTTAAGGCTTGAGGTGGCACTGATGGGATGAAGTGAGAAATGGGAGAGGTAGAAGTGACAGGGGAAGAAATAGGCTGAGAAGGAGAGGGAGGCATAGTACTTACTTGAGGAGCAATTATAGTACCCTATAATTAGTGTTATGAGGTGTCCGTCTCTTCCTCTAAAGCTAATTGAAATTGCACCCTCTTCCATTTCTTGGGTGTCTCTTCTTTTGGCTATATGTTTGCTCCTTTCAATGAGGCGTGTGACTCTTAGCTTGACCCAGCCCTAGCTTCCTGTCCTTCACTCGATGTAGGAAAATTACTTGTCTCTAGGCTAGATGCAGGGGAGAGATGACACTCATCCCATAGTTCTTCACATCTTTCATCTGTGTCTACATTCCCAGAAGAATGGGTTGTTTGACAAATTTCCTACCTATACTTCCAATAGACCTCTATCTTCTCAGTATCCCAATATTTATTCTTTAATGCTCTCCTTAAGCCAGAAGTCATTTTGACTTTAAGATCATACTCTCTCTTCTTAACATAGAATGTCTCCCATGGCCTATTCTGTGGAAGTGGCAAGATTGTTAACTCAACATAAAATCCAGGATTGTCTTCCCTAGGATTTTTTTTGGTTTCCCAAAAAGGGCAACCTTCATGCATAATTTTGGTTACAACCCTATGAGTCCTTACCTAGGAGGCTATGAGATCATTTGGGTCATAAGACCATTTGTCTTCTACTAGAAGGAAACCTAGAAAGGCTAGCTTTCTAAGCAACACAACTTCTGCATCTCTGGTTTCCAAAACCATGCTTGTTGTCATCCACAAAAGATCATACATTTTTCTTTTTCTCTTCCCAGAACCAAATTCATTATCAACTATGGATACTTATCTGGTGACCTCAAGGAATGTTATCCTAAGAGTCAAAACCTTCGATAGCAATATTGGTTCTCCACAAAAACCATGGACTCTTATAATGGTATGGTGTGATCCAAAATAGAAATCACAAGGAAATGGGCAACTGACTAGAAGATTTGAAACACTAGGGAATAGTCTATTCATAATTGGTTTAGGACTGAGATGACAAAGGCAGGAGTGACAAATAATTCCCATAACTCATACAGGTCACTAGTCTTTGACAAAATGTGTGTCCATGCAGATACAGGAATGGTCCTTTGGAGATCAAAATTTGGGTTATACATGTTAAGATGCATATGTTGGGAAAAGAGATCAAAGTTCTAGAAAAGCATGAGGTGGAACAAATTTTGAGAATACCTGAACACTCCTCTTGATCTGAAATGAGCCAATTATTCTACCATCGAGAATGTAATTTTTTTTGAGAAGTCAAGTCAATACTCCTGGGTTTTATCAACAGTCTTCAGCCTAAAAAAGATAGCCACTTATTATGCATATGCTGCCATATCATATTTCATGCCAAAGATGAGAGCCATCATAAACAATGTGTCTTGGCTAGCTTGTGTGAATTGAGCTCTTGGTGTAGGGAGTGTGGATACCATAGTATCATCATCACCCATTTGTAACTCAGATCTCAAGAACCTTGTCTGAGTGTTGATATTGGCCCATATTCTTTGCATCTTAGCCACAGTGGGAAATGTGGCTATACTGTCATGATGTAGGGCTAACATATCCTTGATATCTTGTGGTGTGATTTACACTATGAATGGGCCTCATTGAATGGTGCTTGAAGGTGTATGGAGCTAGTCTGCACATATTTGACCAAGTCAGGGCATGAATGCATAGCTGGGACAATGAACTGAGCCAGTTATGAGGTCCATATCCTCATGGTGAATGTCTCAAATTACCCTACTATGGTCTTTTGTTGACACCTTTGATTTGCCCCCTCTCTAAGATTTTTGCTACTGGCTTTTGAAGAATTGGATCCATTATACCATCCATATAATCCTTTATCTTCACTAAATCACTTGTTGGGCTAGCTTTAGAAAACCTAGTCCTTTGATAGGCCTTCAATGGTTGTGCAGTAGCTGAAGCATACGATTTACTTGTAAGAAACCTATCAAGGGATTCATACATCCTAGCTCCTTGTTGTGAAGATTATGCCCCCTCCATCTTTGTATCTTCTTTGTGGTAACTTGTATGAATATTTTCAAAATAGAGACGCTTTTGCTGAAGCAATTTGCTAAGCATAGAAATACAAGTAGCAGGATATTTTTCACGTAGGTGTAAGAATGTTTGAGAACTTTTAAACTTTAACTCTTGCTAAGAGCTATTTATTGACCTATCAAGTCTAAAAATGGCATTAAACTCATATAACCATAGAAAATCCTACTCAATCTTCCTAGGACAGTGAGATAAACACATTAAGCAAGTGGCAATGCAAGGTACGTTGGAGATTTCTAAAGATTTGGGGAAACATTCAATGTGTTGAGGATTTGAAGAATTTGAAAACTTTCTGAACTATTGACAATGTGTTCAAAGAACACTTATTTAAAATAAAAGTAGGAAAACAAAGTAAGAAAATAGAAAAAAATGGAAAGGGAAACTACCTATCTACATTAATGAAGCATCTTTATCTCCCTCCTAGATAAAAAACAAATTTTTTAAATTTTCTCTCACTAAAAGCTAGCTTATGTTGCCATACAAATGATCAAATTGGGTATGGCTTTGGTGAATTACCTTCAGTGTATGCCTCATTGATTTGCCTATATTCAAGTGAGTCTGAGTCAAACATGCTTTTGACATATATAGACTCTTCTTGTTCTTGGAAGCTCATCAAATATTTGCTCTTGGTATTGGCATGTCTTACCAAGATATTAATTAATGACTTAATTCCTTCTACTTCAAACTCTAGTTCTAATGCATGACCATCCTCCTTAATAACTTCAAAATTACCAATATTTTGAAAGGAAAATTTTGAAAGTTTGCAATAATTTTGTGCATGCAATTAAGGCTCAATGTCGTTTTGCTTATCTATAACTAGTTCATAGCTATCTTGAAAAATGATATAACCAGACTCAATGATTTCAAGCAAATCATTTAAATCATGGTCCAAGAATTATTCATGCTCTTCCTCATCATTTTGCAAAGTAAGAAGAAATTCAGAGATTATTTCTTCTTCATTAGGGGTCAAAATATATGCATGTGATTTCTCACTAGGAATCTAAAATTCATAAGAGACCTGAGGATTAATAGAAGAGGTATCTTTTGACTTTTCTTCCTCTAGAACATTTGGAATTCTATGATCTTCATCAAGTATAATGTAAGTGCCCAGACCAATAGAGTCATAATTTTTGAATGGGTCACTTTGCATCATAGCTAATAAATGATCATTTTCTTCTTCTTGATTATACCCAGTCCATTCACCTAGCTCTTTGACAAAGACCGTCTCTTCTTTATTCATCATGGCATGGGCTGCCTCTAACTTTGTAGTGGGCTCATTAGTGATGTGATCTTAATGTAATGGTTCAGATAATATCTTCATCTTTGAACCGTATTGAGTTCTTAAAATGAGATGAGACCAATCAAGGGACATATATCCACCTATTTTGGCTATAAAGTCTCTTGACAAACATAAGCCATAAACAGGAGGTATATCTATCACTACTACATCTTGATTTACAATTATATTTGGACAAACATATAATTGTAATTGGAGTTGTTTGATTCTCCCTATGGTTTGCACTACTTTGCCATCTATCTATATGACTCTTTTAGTGAGTGGTTCATACTTAATTCATAAAGCATCAACTATGTGCTTGGGCATTACTATGGTACTGCCCCTAAATCAATCATTGCATTATGCAACAATTTCTTGCCAACTATTAAAGTTAAATAGAAGGGATCTGGTTTGGATTTGCTTACCTCTGCTATATTATTTACTAGGGCTATTGTCTACAAATGGACTATATTTTTGAGCTTTTCTTTTCTAGTAGGTCCTTCTTTGGTAATGATACCTTTGGGTACTACTTGGCCTTGTAGAGCTTCTTATAGTAGTGTATTTTATTTAGGAATAGTCAATATATCCCATATTGATACTTGTGCTGGAGTCTTCTTTAATTAATCCACCACGTTTATTGGTTTTAGAGTCTGAACTTTTTTAACATAAGGATATCTTGCCTTTTCCTGAATTTGGGCTGGAGTTCCTTGATTTTTCACTAGCTGAGGCACTTCTTGTCTGACAGCAGTGTTTCTCTATCCTTGAAGTGGAGGATTCTCCATTACTTGACTTTTTACAATCTCAGGCTATTCCACCATTCTTCTCCTTGATCTGGTGTAATAATCAGATGGCACCACTAGTTTTTGGGAGGTAGATGCTTCATTCAATAAAATTGATTCTTCATCTTCAACCCATGAGAACAAGGCATGTTTTGAGGCTATTTCTTCCTCTTTTTGTAAGGACATTCCTTGCATCTAAGCCACTAGGACTGAATTCTACATACCAAGAGACTAGTAGGCTTGATTGTCATTGGAACTTATGAACTGACCATCAATTCTTCTTTGCTCTGCTACCTTTTGTTGTAGATTACCCATAGGACAATCTCTAGGTGTATGAGCATTATTGCAAGGGAAACACCAGGCATTAGTATTATCCATGTAGTTATTTTGTCCTAGAATAATATCCCTATTTGAATTGGGAGGAATAGTCTGTGAGGGTGTGGGGACTTCAACCAATTGGTTTGCCAGCTAATGATTAGTTTGTCTTAGAGGGCCCTGATATTGGTTTGGCTGAGATGAAAATCTATTTCCTTGATAGCCTTGATATGGAGGCTTAGAGAAAGTATTCTACTATCTTTTTATATATATCAGCTCATTGGAAAACATCCTTAGGATATTCTTGATATCATCCATCTCAGATGACTGAGCAGGGACAGGTTCTTTGGTAGATGGTTGAGGGTAAGTGTACATAGACACAGGTGGGCTTACAGATTTAGGAACATCTTGAGGTAATGGAAAGGAAATAAATGGGAACATGGGCATGTGAGGCCTTAGAGGTAACTTTCTAGCATCTATTAAATGATTTTTAGCTCTGATCACATATTCATAAGCCTCTGGCAAAGTGTGTCCTCCAAGTGACTAAATCATAACATATATATTTGAATTCAAAGCCTTAAGATAAAACACTATGGCCATACCTGGTAATGGTCTAGCTATAATAGGGATTCTATCCCAAGTCTTTTGAAATCTGGAATTGAAGTCAGTCATAGCTTCTTGTGGTCCCCTTTGAATGGTAATTAACTATTGTAACAAAGAAGAATTATCACCCTTCTCTACAAAACTTTCAAAGAATAGATCTCTGAGATGATCACATGTAGATATGGTATTTGGGGTCAAAGACCAATACCATTATAGAGCCTTCCCTTTAAAAGAATCTGCTAATAATCTTATGGCCACATTTTGTTGTGTGACAACATGTATAGCACAGACATCTGATACATCTTGAAGATGTTCCCCAGGTGTTTTAGAGTCTTGCCCACTAAATTGGGGCAAAGCTTTTAGGGCATGCACTAGGATAGGATCCCAAATGGCTAGTGGTGTTGTGAGGATTAAGGGACTACCAGTGTTCCAGCTTATTTAATTTCTTTGGGGTATAGGGGCTCCCATATTTGCTCTTGGTGCTATTACAAATTGGTTATCTCTTTTTCTTGGACATGTTACCAAACGTGGCAAAAGAATACCTAGATTTGTAGCAAATTGTGATTTGGTTACTGGTCCATAGCTCCAACTCTTTGTAGCTCTCTGGTTCATACGGTCTTGAAAGAAACTTCAAGACTGGTCCCACTGGGCATGCCAAAAACTATTGATGTTTAAAATTGTGCTTTGTTTTAGACACCAACAATGGGAAGTTTCAAGATGTGGGACATGCGACTTGAAACAACCTCTAGATTTTTAAGAAGCTGGTCTCTTCTTTATATCAAGTGTTAGGGGAAAAGGGATGGGAATTTAAATAGAAATGAAAATGCAAAGAAATAAAATCTAACTATGGTGATGCACCTAAATGTAATTCAACCTTAATCTTAAGCATAGTGAAACTATATGTAGGATTCATTTACATTTAAGAGCAAACAAGTTCATGGTCCATGTAAAATATTGAAATAATAGAAATAGAGGCTCATAGCATAGACTTTTTTTGCTGAAATATAAAAATGTCAACAAAGGCATGGGGTTAAATCTTCTTAATTGAGTTTTTTGATCACATAAGAGGCACAGAAACATGTAAAGTTATGTAAACCTTCCAACTCAAGAAAATGAGACAAAAGCAAATGACATTCCTAATCACAGTTCTAGAAAATTTAGTCTAGACTACTTTTGCAAATAACACAGATAATATCAACAAAGGCATAGGGTTCAATTTCCTTATTTGAATCTTCTAGTCATACAAAAGGCACAAAAACATGTACAATCATATAAACCTTTCAACTCAATAAAATGAGACAAAAGCAAATGATATTACTTAGCCATAGCTCTAGAAAGTCTAAAACTTGTTACAATAATTCTATATTCAAAAATTCTCTTTTTGTATCTTCTCCTCCATGGTGATCCTTGCACTCCTCTTTATAGCCTTGGATCTCTCATTCCATCACCTACTTTCTCACACAACTATTTATTCTACCTTTATCTCACAGGGGAGAAATAGATAGTGCTTTCGATGTTTGCAGGCCCCAAATATCTACTTGGTGAACTGCTCCATCTACTAGAAATAACTCCCACTAAATTTTCCTCTTTGTCTCTTCTTCCTCTTGATCTTGGCCTTGGATTCCCTCCAGATTATCTATGCATTTCCAAAATTATGACCCAAATTGAACTCTAACTGAGCTGGAAGTGTCAATTAGAAGATAGTTCTTAGATTCTAAAACATTTTATTTCCCTACAATTCGCTTGCTAAAATAGATACACAAGACACTCTATTCTATTAAATGGAAGAGGTCACTTAGTCAAATCCCTAAAAATATTCTTATTACTTCAAGAGATACCGGAGGAAGACACATGTCATGTTCCATAGCAACTATCGAAGACACGCAGCATTTTCCGCATAATTTATACTCTTTTGTGTCTTGGCTCAGGATTGTTTTGCCTTTGACACTTGTCACCATCTGCTTCCTCAAAATCTCAATATATTGAAAGAAACTAAGACCCACAACATCTCTTACCTAAATAAATTTAAAAAGGGCATAGGGATAGGTGGTAATCTCTACTTGCTTCAACAAAGGACACATGGCAATCTCCACTACTCCTTAGCTATATTGTGGAAACATTCGAGACACATGTTAGGCTCCTACAGATGGTGACACTTAGTAGCTTCCATAGACTTTTAGAAATAGAACCTAGGACCCACCATAGTCTTTATTCAGCAATGAAAAATGAAGAAGATCTTTTGGATGGTGACACATGGTAGCTTTCACTAATTTTGGGAATATACATGGCATCTTCCACTTCTTCGAAAGGGCACTTGATCCCTTTGGTTTTTTGGGATGCTCCTTTGAAATACCTAATTATACTAAGCTATTGAACCAACTGATTAAACCAAAAATGGTTCAATGGTTCAACATTGTGCACCATTTACACATGAACCGAGGCATTAAACCAAGGCTTTAAACCAAGGCATTGAATCGAACATATTTCAGATGCTTACACATGGTGACTTCCACTCTCTTCAGCTGGGATACATGGCAACTTTTGTCACTTTTAGAAAAAAAACATTGAGACCTTCCGCTATTGCCACTTGGCACTTTTTGCATGATCTTGATACTTAGCCTTTTGGAATCCTTCCACTGTAAAGAGATAAAATGTGGGTGCCGATATGTAACCGCAAATGTTGACACTTGGTGCATTTCACTGAGTCACTATGAGATGCATGGCACATTCTGACCAACTCATTTAAAATATGAAAGGTGCCTCGGATGATGACACTTGGTAGTTTCCTTGAGAAAGGATGCCTCGGTTGACAACACTTGTCAACTTCCGCTCGACTTCAACACTTAGGCAAAAATGAATCAAAAGGAAAATAGAGTCCGTGCTCTATTTCACAACTTCACCATATTGGACCAAAGAATGCAAAAGCAAAATTTTGTGATGTGTGACTAAAAAATAAAATGCAACATAGAGTAAATTTTTACTCTACAGTTACCACCAAAACAACCATGGTGGGAATAGAGGAATTCACCTTTCAAAAGGTGGATCCCTTTGTCAGATTAACTCCTATGGGAGGCCAATAACATGGTGAAGCTACCATTCATGAAGAGGATATGGAAATTTTGATTGAGGCCTAGTCAATTGTTGATCAAATTTTAATTTTAGTCAAATTGGTTCAACCCCTACATATTGAAACTTTTCCAATGCTTCCATATGTCTAATAGGGTCTCATGTTAGTCTAAATACATTACCTCTCCTTCCCCTAGCCTTGGTGTAAGCTCATCTTCCTTGTACTAGTTTATTAAACCAAATTAAACCCTATTCAAACATGATCAAAGGATAAATTTATTTTTACAATGTCTTAGTGTGGTCATTTAGGTGTTCACAACACATAAAATTGTCATTTACCATGTCTTATGTGCAAAAAGTGTCATTTTGGCATATTTATAGCTCATTAAATGACATGTAAAGATTTTAAAGGGAGAAAATTTGTCATAAATATTTATTATAGCATGGAGAAGGTTAGGAGATGTCAGTCTAATAAGTAGTTATATGTAGAAAGAGATAGTTTTCCCTTGATTTTAGGCCACTAATGGCACTTTTATGGACATTGGAATTTATCCTTTAAAAAAATGTGGGTTGGTATCTCTACAGATCCATAAGATTGTTTGCATGCTTGGTGTGTATAATTTTCATTATAAAGTTCAATTTTTGCTTCTATTTCTTCTTTCTTGTCCTTGCAAGCCAAGAAAGGTCAATTTCAAATACTTGGTGTGGGTCATATAGTTGGATTTGAGAGTAACGATTTTAAGGATTTAAATTAATATAATTATACTTCATTTTAATTTTAATGGTTCTAAGTTTAATGGCTTATCCTTTATGAACCATCACTTAAAATCTAGGTAGCTTTTTATGCATTCACATCCATGAGGGGTATCCTTTTGGGCTAGTTTCTAAATATTTTGCTTTGGTATGATGGTTTTATTTGTTTTAAGTGTTTAAAAACGTTATCTAATGTCTATCCATATATTTTTCATTATATTTTGGCTTGTTTAATTCTCAAGAACTCAAAGAATCCCCTCTAGACTTGTCTTAGACTAGACAGCCATGAGAGTGTATTGTAAAAATTAGCACAAGAGATTTTAACATTGAGATAAGAGTTATAGAGAGTGTTTTCAAGATTACCATGATGGAAATCAATCCTTCAAGTATTGATGAAAGAAATAGGTCTGACCATGAGGCCTAATTCTTACACATTTTCCATTGTTTCATGATTTGTTTATTCTTTTCACCAAAAAGCAAGTGATTTCCACATGGAAGAAGGCATTTGAAGTTTATTTTAATGTGATATTTTTGATGGTAACCCATTTTAATATTTAAAAATCCATTTAAGATGTTATAATCTTTTTAATAAACCTTTCTAGCTCAACTCCATCATCCCTGCTTGCATACAGTCAAAACCTTCATTTACAACCTCTACTGACGTCAAGGTGACATATGAGGAAATGGAAGAATACTCCAATTTCTAAAAATTTCCATTATTCATTCAAAGAATAATTTTTAATATTTTATGATGTTAATAAGCATCAAAAATTCTATGAAGGTCACTCTAAGAGAATGAGGATTGTTTTTGGTCTCTTAGTCCCAAAATGGTCAAAATAGAGCTCCTAGCTCTTATAGATTGATTTGATAGCAAGGCCATATTAAAATTTATCCACTAATTGTTCATTAGCTTTATATTCCTTGAAATGGATAATAAGTGTGAAAAACTTGAAGGGATAATTATAAGTGGAGAAGGATATTCAAGAGGTCAAAAAGTGTTCTTAAAACCACTAAATTATGTTAGTAACATCAATAGGTTTGGGACCAAAAGAGGGTTTCCTTCAGCCAAAGTTGAAAAATAAGATTATATTACATATGATAATGATTCCAAATGTTTCAAATGTCATCCATGGACTGAAACATCAAGGGAAGATGGTGGTTTTTGCTTTTAACTTCCCAAGAGTATACACTATCCGTACATAGGGCAGATCATCACATACAAGCAGACAAAGACAAGGTTAAAGAGAGTAATTCTATTGGGATTTGAGGCATGTTTTGAACCTTATAAATCAAAAGAAATAAAAGGTAGGTTTACTACATCATGAATACATATATAAATGTTAAAAGGAGGTCCTTACAAGTCCAACACACCTCTCCAAGGTAATGACATAGTTGACTATGTCATCTCAGTCAGCAGGTAGTAAGGACTTGGGGTATTAAGGTGTTGAAATTACTCATGAATAAAAAAATGAACTCAAATAGGTGAAATATGACCCAAGGAAACTCTGGTAAGGATTCATGATGACTCCCTTAGGGTAACTGAACCATGATAACTTACAATAGGGGCCTCTAAATGAGAAACACAATCAATCAAGCAAAGGACCCATTTTTAAAACTTAGGTTATATAAGAGAAAGGTTTATGGTTATGTAAGGAAATAAATGATCCCTAAACATCAAAAACATTTTTTTTTCACATTGAGGGAATTCTCAATAGCTCAAATACACCTATGAACACGTATATAGGGTTGTCTCAGTCTCATACAGGGTTTATTCAGGGTTAAACAAATCAAGGTGTGTAAAGAGATTATAGGAGATTGTAGTGTGAATATAAGTGGAACAACTTAAAAAAATATTTACAAACTAATTAACACATTCATGCTAGATAAATAATCAAAGGATGGACTTCAATTTCAACAAGCACAATCTTCATACCTTGCCTACATATACAGTCTACCTATGCAAACTTAGTCTTGGGTTTTATGTATTTTTAAGGTCTAAATCATGAAATCAAAAGTCAAAATTTGGTAAAAAAACACCCTTGTGAGTTTATTAACCTCATCCAATACTTGGTTTTTATAAACAAATAGGGTAACATGCCTCTAGTCTATCTCAGAGGTAGGGCACTTTTACCTTCCATAAAGGGGTAGTTTTGAAGGAAAAGGATGAAATGGTGGAAAAAAACCATAAAATACCTTATTTTATCACTATAAAAGCTGAAACATGTCTATTTAAACATGTGAAAACTACCTAAAAGGATTGGAACTAGACATGGTAGTCTATATAAGAAGGTTTGCAAGCAAACCTAGTTAGGCAAGGTGCAAGCCTAACCCTAAATAAGAAGTCACTTCTAGTCCTATCATTTAAAAAGCATTATAATGCCTTAATTCATGTTCACGGGGGTGAAAATGATGTGTTAAAACTATTTAAATTCATATAAAGTGTCAATACAAGTCATTTTGATCAAAAGTGTAGATAGACATATTGGACAAAGTCTAGACCTACTTCTTAAAGGGTGGTCACATTCATTTATAGTTCGTGATGAGATCTTATAATGATTGGAGCATGTCTTGGGTATATGAATATAGGTTTTGAAATCTTTAGTTTGTATAAAGGATCACCTAAAGGCCATTTTTGGATCTAAAGGCACTCAAACCCTCAAAATGTAGGAAATGAGTTTGAATGGATAACTCTAGATGCTTATAACTCCCATGATGCTTTTCATGGCAAGCTGAAGTACTAGATACATTATGGAGTGTCCTCAAGAATAAATAAGTGGTATCTTCTTAGAATCCCAATGTTTATTCTTTATGAGCAAATGATAAGACCTAAAACCACCTCAAAACGCTTATAAACCCTTTCTAAGGACTTGATTGGGAAAAGAAGATAAATGGAGTATAAAAATGGGGATTAAAGGATATGAAAGTGATTTCAAGATGTAAAGGAATATACAAGGACCTCACAGATGTGACTATGGTGTACTACACTTGTATAAATGGTGCAAAATAGGGCTCTTTTTTACTAATATTTGTGTTTTTTAGGTATGGAAATATTTTAGATGATGAAATAAAATTGAGACTTTTTATAAGTCTCCATGTCCATTTTATGAGGTATATAAACTCCTAAGTCTATCTTATACCTCTCTCATTTTAGGTAGTCCAGTGGGCAAATAGTGATCACTTAGTGAAAAAGGGTTAAATTACATTCAGGAAGTTTTTAAAGGCCTATTTTATGAATCTAATGACTTGGAAACTATTTAAATGTTTCATTCCTCATTTTTCATGGATTATATTTTATAATTGGAAAGGTTTTTAGTGCTAAGTGTGAGAGGTGCATGCGGAGTCATTTTGTAACTATTTGAGATGATTGTGCATGGATAGAATAATATGAGTGGTTTATGACCACTCTAATGCATGTGAGGGATTTTTAGTAATCCCTCCACATTTATATCCATCATCAGACCTAACCTTATGTAGTGATAAGGTAGTTTTGTGAAGGCAATTTCTTATACAAGCACAAGGGAATCTACACCATATGTGGAGGAGTTGAACAAGTTTGAGGGAAATTTTCCCTTAATTCCCTTAAAAACCTATCTCACACATGATTATATGACTATTTTACCCATTTTTAATTTTTTTAAAGTGTCTCTATGACTAGTGAGCTTCTCTTTCTCTCTCTCTCCTCTCACAATTTCTATAAATTCTAGCCTTTTTGGCTATTGTATAGATCTCTCCACCTTGGTATGGTGAATCCCTACCAAATTTATACCTTGAGATAATAAATATAATTTTTTTCACCTTATTAAATATTTAACTAAATGAATTTTATGGTTTTTGGTCTTGTGTAAGTTTGGTTTTGCTTACCTTTACATGTTACCCTTCCTAGTTCCTTGTATAGTTTGAGATCTCTCTTTTGTAGGTTAGCAATAAGTGCCTAATTTGGATTGCAGGTGTAGTGAGTAGTATACTCAATAGTTTTTTTGGAAGGCCAATTTTATAAGTTCTCCTATCCTAGGCTCTCTTTAAGACCCCATTCTTGAAACATTGATGTGGAAGAGGAAATTGTTATTGATTGAAGTGTATGTATAGGCTTCTTTTAGTTCCAAGTGCATGTTAAATGGTGTAAGTAGACAAAATATTTGGTGTATCACATCCTAGAAAGTATATTTAATTTAATTTATCCTTCTCTATTTTCATCCACCTAAGAGTTAGTATTAGTTTGATCAAAGTGGTACATCAAGGGGAACTAGCCCTAAATCTAGAGATCCAACTCAATGTTGGGTCTCCTACAACCCTAAGGTGGTTTCATTGTGCCACTTGAATGAGGAGATATTTTTCATCTCCTCAAAGTGTGAAATTTCAAGTGACAATAGTTATTTTTAGTCTTTATGGGATTGAATAGTCCATTCCTTGAGGAGTTTTGGTGTTCTCCTCAAGATACAAGCCTTTAGAGGTAATTCCACTAAGCACCAATGGTGAATCCAAGCATAAATATACTAGTTAAGTAGTCTAAGTATTCTTATTGAAGTTGTTTTATTGTTAAAAACACTTCTCATAGTTTTCATGGATTATTTTGATCTTGAGTTTATCCTTACATAAGTTGGAGAGACATATCCTTCTTTGCCTATTCCTCCTCAATATGAACAAGTCCTTATTCAACCATGTCATGATCCCTATCAATCTTATGTTACCTATACTCAGACCTCTCAAGCTTTTTATTCACCTATTCCACCTAGTTCCTCTCTAGGCCAATCTATTACAAGTTCCAAGAAAACTCTCATTGGCTAAAAAGACTACATGTTAGACCTTGATAATAGAAATGGTTATGGTGAAGTCATTCCTAGTGTTTGTATCAAGAATGTGAAATATGCTTTAGATAAATTAAAGAGAGAATGGATTACCTAGATAATTTTAAAATCCTTACTAATGATATTATTTATTTTTATGGTCTCATTTTCCATATTGAGGAGAGGTTGAAAGTTCATGAACCAGCTTAGTCTTAACAGCCCCAATACACCCCACATCAATCGTCAAATGTGCTAACTATTCCTATTAAAAATACATAACCCATTAGGATTTAAAATGACCCAATTCATTCATGTATTACCCAAATTTTCCTTTCTTGGAGGTCCATACAAGAGAGCATCCAAAGGAAGAGGGATACCACTGTTGGAGAAATTTTTGAGAGAAAAAAGTTGATATGGGAAGCCCACCTTAACAAGGAGATTGAGTTGGAAAATCAAAATTTTAATAAACCCATAATGTAAGTATGAAATTAGGTTCATAAGTGTGACATCCCTTAATTTTTATATCAACGTCATGAATAATCATCTAAGTCTAGCTTCCCAAGATGGAAAGAGGTAGTGGCAACTAGTATGAAGAAAGAAAGAGGATGTCTAAGTGGAGAATTTGGAAGTGAAAAGAAGACTAAACATACTAAAATACCTCCCACCCATACTAAAGAAACATTTTGTTCCCCATCTCAACTTTATTTCACTCCCTTACCTAATGAAGATCCTATTTTCCCTCAAGAAAAGCTATTTCAAGATAGCCATGCTAAAAAAATTGAGGAGTTAAAACACAAGAGAGAGAATCTCTCATCTATTCTAGAGATTTTTGAACCACATGAAGTTATTAAACCCATCTAACCACCCCCCCAATTGTTACACTCTACCTTCCTAGTGGTGAATAACACATTTCTCCTTAGAATCCCTCTTGGGATAACGTTCTTGGTTTTGAGATGCCTAGGATTGACACCACTAAGAAGGAGGATGAAATAGAAATTTTAGATTGGGTTTATGATGAAAATTAGATGACATCTTGTGATAAAATAATATATTGTGATGATGAATAATAATATCTTTCTTGTGAAGAGGAAGGATTCTTTGAAGAGGTTCTCTTGGAAGCCAAATAAGAAGAGCAAGGAGCTTCTCTTTTTGTTCCACTTCATGATGCTAATAAAAAAGAGGAACTATTATATTTTTTTGAGTCTCCTATTTATGATGACTATGGATATTTTGGAGATGAATAAAATGAGGTTTTTAATGAGGTACTTGTGTCTCATAAGGTTAAAGAAAAAAAACTTGAAGGGGTAAATCTACCACTACATCAAGAAGAAGACATGAGGCAGACCTATATGCAAATGTTCAAAGAGTATTATGATTGTGATAAGACAAAAATCCTATTAAAATAAGATCAATATTTTTTAGATCATGTGTGTGTTGAGGAGTATCATAATCAAGAGGCTCTAGATCATGATGGGGCAATCTATGAAGATTATGAGGATTTTGGAAATGACTTAGAGTTTGATCCTAGAGCCACACATGAGGCTGATTATATCAACATTAAGGAAGAATTTAAACAAGAGATACTTCTAGAATTCCATGATGTAACACTTCTTGAAGGATTTGAAGAGGTTGTGATAAATGAGAAGAACAATGAGACCTTTCAAGAAGACATAGGTTTGCAACAATTTGTCCCATACATAGATATGCAAATCTACTATAATGAGACAAAATGATTGTAGTATGAGGCATGTTTCCAAGTTCAAGAAGACTTTATCTACTTTTAATACTTGTTTGAGATGACTCCATCAATTGACATGCCAAGCCAAGAAGCAAGGAAGAAGCATGAGTTAGCTTTTCTCCATTCAAAGAAAGGCATGCTTGGTATCCTAATTCATCTAGTGAGGAAGGAGATTCAAGGTACATTCCTTTTCATCCAAGAAGGGATGTATGTTGGGTTAGGTGTATATAATTATTTTGCTTTCAGTTGTGTCTTATTTTCCTAAGTGCTTAATAGCATAAGTGTGCCTTTGATTTGCATGTTTTCTTGGTCCTTTTGTGTGTTGTCCTTTCCTTTATGTGTTTTGAGGTAAGTAAATTATCTTGTTAGTTAAGTCAAGGTCTAGTTATACTATTTTCAAGTGCATTTTGACTCCATTTTCCTAATGGATAGGATAAGGCTACTGGTCCTTAATATAGGCAAGCATGTTACACCTAAGAGTTACTAAATGTGTTAACTAAATTTTAAATTTAGTCAAATTAGTTCAACCCATACATATTTAAGCTTTTCCAATGTTTCCATATTTCCAATAGGGTCTCATGTTAGTCTAAATACCTTACCTCTCCTTCTCCTAGCCTTAGTGTAAGCTCATCTGGCTTGTGCTAGTCTAGTCAACCAAAGTCAACCCTATTAAAACATGGTTAAAAGGCTCAATTTATTTTTAAAATGTTATAATGTGGTCATTTATGTATTGACAAGTCATAATATTATTATTTACCATGTCTTGTGTGCAAAATGTGTCATTTTGGCATATTTCTAGTTGATTAAATTACATGTATAGACTTTTAAGGGATAAAATTTGTCACCAATCTTGATGCTAAAATGAAGTTAAGATATTTTAGTGATCCATTAGATATCAATCCAAGAAGTAGTTATATGCAGAAAGAGGCAAAATTTCCTTGATTTTAAGCTATTAAATGGCACTTGTATGGACTTGGGAAGTCCTCCTTTAGCAAATAATATGAGATGGTGTCCCTTTATCTCCCTAAGATAATTTACATGCTTGGTTTTTAGAATTTTCATCAAAATTTTCAATTTTTTCTTATGTTTCTTCTTTATTGTCCTTACAAGGCAAAAAAGGTCAATTTCAAATGCTTGGTGTGGGCCATACAATTGGAGTTGAGAGGAATTATTTTGGGGATTGAAATTAATTTTATTCTAATTAGTTTTCATGATAAGATTTTTTTTTATTGTATTCTCCTTTATGAACCATCACTTAGACTCTAGGCACCTTTTTATGCATTCACGTCTATGAGGGGTATCCTTTTGAGCCAATTTCATAATATTTTACTTTGATCTGATGGTTTTGTTTGTTTAAAATGTTTCTCAAGGATATATAATGTCTTTCCACAATTTTTTCATTATATTTTGTCCTGTGGAAGTCTCAAGAACTTAAATAATCTCCTCTAGACTTATCTCAAACTAGACAACCATGAGAGTGCATTGCAAACATTAGTACATGTGATTTTAAAATTGAGAGAAGAGTTTTAGAGAGTGTTTTCAAGATTCCCATGATGTAAATTAACCCTTTAAATATTCATGAAATAAATAGGTCTACCCATGAGGCTTAATTCTTACACATTCTCCATAGTTTCTTGATCTATTAATTCTTTTCACCTAAAAGTAAGTGATTTTCACATGGAAGAGGGCATTTGAAGTTGATTTTAAAGTCCTTTTGGTGAGGGTCACCCATTTTAATATTTAAAAATATATTTGGGATGTTATAATGTTTTTAACAAACCTTTCTAGCTCAACTTCATCTACAACCCTTGTTGATGTCATGGTGACATATGAGGAGATGGATGAATACTACCATTTCTTGACATTACCATTATGAATTAAGAGAATAATTATAAGATTTTATGAGGTGAATAAGGGTAAAAAAGGCTATGAAGATCACTCTAAGAGAATGAGGACTATTTTTGGTCTCTCAGTCCTAAAATGGTCAAAATAGAGCTCCTATCTCTTTTAGATTAATTTGGTGTCAAGGCCATATTAAACTTTATCAACTCCTTGTTAATCAGACTTATAGTTCTTAACATGGATAATAAGTGTGCAAAACTTGAAGTGATAATGATAAGTGTGGAAGGATATTCAAGAGGTCTAAAAGTGCTCTTAAAACCACTGAATTATGCTAGTGACATCTAAAGGTTTGGGACCAAAAGAGGGTTTCCTTCAACCAAAGTTGAAATTTAAGCTTTTATTACATATAATATTGATTCCAAACATTTAAAATGGCATTCATGGACTAAAACATCAAGTTAAGATGGTGGTTTATTCTTTTGACTTCCTAAGAGTATACCCTATCTGTACATAGGGTAGATCATCACCTACAACCAAGCAAAGACAAGGTTAAAGAGAAAGTCCTTTTCTTGGGGTTTGAAGCATGTTTTGAACCTTGTCAAGCATGAAAATGAAAAGGGAGTTTTAAAACATCTATAAATGTTATAACAAGGTCCTAACAAGTTCAACACACCTCTCTAAGGTAATGACATAGTTGACTATGTCATCTCAGTTAACAGGTAGTAAGGACTTGATGATATTGAGGTGTTGAAATTACTCATGAATTAAAAGACTAAATTAAAATAGGTGAAATATAACCCAAGGAAACTATATAAAGGATCCATGATGACTCCAAGAGGCTAACTGATCCATGATAACCTACAATAGGGGCCTCTTAATGAGAAACACAATTAGTCAAGCAAAGAAGGACCCATTTTGCAAACTTAGGGTATATAAGAGAAAGGTTTATGGTTATGAAAGGTAATTAATGATCCCTAAACATCAACACCCTAATTTTTTCACCTTGAGGGCATCCTCACTAGTTCAAATACACCTACATGCATGTCTATAGGGTTGTCTTAGTCTCATACAGGGTGTATTCAGGCTTGAACAAATCAAGGTGTGTAAAGATATTATAGGAGATTAGAGTTTGAATAAAATTTGAACACCTTAAAAAATATTTAAAAATTATTAACACCTTCATTATGGATAAACAATCAAAATAGGGCCTCTAATTTCCACAAGCACAGTCCTTATACCTTGCTTACATATATAGTTTGCCTATGCAAACTTAGTCTTGGGTTTTGTGTCTTTTGAAGGTCTAAATATTGTATTCAAGAGTTGAAATTTGGTACTGAACACCCTTGGGAGTTGAGTAACCCCATCCAATACTTATTTTTTCTAAAAAAATATGGAAACATGCCTATGTTTTATCTCAGAGGTAGGGCACTTTTGCCTTGTATAAAGGGGTGGTTTTGAGGGAAAATGATGAAATGGTGGATTAAAACCATAAAATACCTTCTCATATGATTGGAAAAGTTGAAACATTTCTTTTGAAACATGTTAAATCTACGTAGAATGAATGGAACTAGACAAGGTAGTCTAGACAAGAATGATTGTAAGTAAACTTAGTTAGGCAAAGTGCAAGCCTAACCCCAAATAGGAAGTCACTTCTAGTCCTAGAATTTAAAAGGAATTATAATGCCTTGAATCATGTTATTGTGGTTGATAATTATGTTTTAAAACTATTTAAATTCATATAAAGTGTCAATAGGGGTCATTTTGATCAAAAGTATATACAAGCTTATTGGACAAGGTCTAGAGCTACTTCTTAAAGGGTGGTCACCTTGATTTATAGTTCTTGATGAGATATTATAATTACTTAAGAATGTCTCATGGATATAAAAAGAGGAATTATAACCTTTATTTTTTAGAAAAGATCACCTAGAGGCCATTTTTGGCTTGGAAGGCACTGAGGTCCTCACAAAATGGAAGAAAAGAGTTCAAATGGATAACTTTGGATGCTTAGAAATACCATGATGATTTTCATGGTAAGATAAAGTGATTGGATAAATTAGGGAGGGTCCTCAAGAATCCATAAGTGGCATTATTTTATAATCCTAACATTTATTATTTATGAACAAAGGCTAAGACATAAAATAACCTCAAAACCCTTGTAAACCCTCTCCAAGGACTTGATTGGGAAAATGAGACAAATAGAGTATCTATATGGGGATTAGAGGTTAGGAAAGTGATTTTAAGATGAAAATTACTCTCCAAGGACTTGACACATGTGATTTTGGTGTATTACACTTGTATAGATGGTGCAAAATAGGGATTTTTTTTACTAATGTATGTGTTTTTTAGGTATGAAAATGTTTTAGATTGTATAATCAAATTTAGGAGGTATATTGATACTTTTTATAAGTTTCCATGGTCATTTAATGAATTATATAAACTCCTAAGTGTATTTGCTACCTCTCTCATTTTAGCCAATCTAGTGGGTAGATAGTGATCACTTAGTGAAAAAGGGTGAAACTCTATTTGGGAAGCTTTTTAAGGCCTATTTTATGAACCTAATGACTTGGAAACTCTTTAAATGTGTCATTAATCCTTTTTAATGTGTAAAATTGTATAATTGGAAAGGTTTTGGGTGCCAAGTGTGAGAGGTGCATGGGAAAGAGTCATTTTGTAATTATTTGAGATGATTGTGCATGGCCAAAAGAATATAAGTTATTTAAGACCACTCTAATTAATTTGAGGGATTTATAGTAACCACTAAAACTTAAATTTATCATTATACCTAACCCTATGTAGTGATGATGTAGTTTTGTGAAGGCAAATGATGAAGACAATTTCTTATGCAAGCACAAGGGAATCTACACCACATGTGGAGGAGTTGAACAAGTTTGATGGGAATTTGTCCTTGATTACCTTCAAAAACTATCTAATACATGATTATATGACTATTTTAACTCCTTCTCATTTCTTGAAAAGTGTCTCTATGACTCTTGAGCTTCTCTTTCTCTTTCTCCTCTCACAATTTCTATAAATTTTAGGCTTTTTGGCTATTTTAAGGATCTCTCCACCTTGGTATGGTGACAAACTAACAAATTTATGATTTTATCTAATAAATATAGTTGTTTTTACCTCATTAAATATTTCACTAAGTGCATTTTATGGTTTTTGGTCTTGTGCAAGTGTGGTTTTGCTTACCTTCGCATGTTGTCCTTCCTAGTGCATTGTATAGTTTGAGATCTCTCTTTTGTAGGTTAGAAATAAGATTCTAATGTGTATTTTAGGTGTAGTGAGTAGTCTATTCCATAGTTTTTATATAAGTCCTATTGTCTAATTCTTCCTAGCCTAGGCTCTCTGTAAGACCCCATGCTTGAAACATTGATGTGGAAGAGGAAATTGTCATTGATTGAAGTATATGTATAGGATTCTTTGGGTTGCAAGTACATGTTAAATGGTGTTTATAGAAAAAATATTTGGTGTATCACCTCCCCTAGAGTATATTTCCTTTTATTTATCCTTCTCCATTTTCATCCCCCTAAGAGTTAGTGGTAGTTTGATCAAAGTGGTACATCAATGGGAACTAGCCCCAAATATAGAGATCCACATCAAATTTGGCTCACACATAGCCCTCAGGTGGTTACATTGCACCAAATTAACAAGGAGAGACATGTCATCTCATCAAAGGGTGCAAGTTTAAGTGACAATATTAGCACAAGATAAAGCAAGGGTCTGTGAAATGAAATAAAGGATCGTAAATTTGGAAAAGGAGATATAAAACATGGAGACATAGGTAGTTATATTAGTACCTGAGGCCATGACTAAGATGTTTTATGAGTCATTTGATGACATGTTTGAAGTACTAAAAATAATGAAGCTAAGGTAGAGTGCATTAGAGAAGCAGAGTGCATGGCTAAGAACCTAGTCACCCAATGGTAATCCTTAGAGGATAAAATATCCTAACTTCTCAACATTTAATCAAGGAAATGGATCCTAGGATTCAAAACCATAAATTTAGGATAGCTAAGCAAAATTCTAATAATTCTAGTTGACAAAGTTCAAATTTTGAGTTCTTGGCATAAAGATGTGGGAAGACTCCTAGAAGATGATAAGGAGCTAATTTTAAAAATTTAAAAACTTCTTGGGACCATGCTCACAAATCCTACATAACCCACTATCCTTGGAATCATAAGTGATGAAGAATTTAAACATAGGGCTACTTTGGTAATTCAAAAAATCAAAGGAAAAGACTAAGGCAAATTTGGGACTAATAACAATAAGATACTAGACATGATATTCAATGCAAGAGAAAGGATAAATGAATCTAGGAGTATTAAAGAAGCCATGGCTAAGAATGACAAGGAACTTGATGACTTGGTAGACCAAGAGGAGTGTATCCTAAACCCTATTGTGGATCTAGAGGCCCATAAGCATCCTCCAATAATGATAAGTAGAGGCCCCACCAACAAATTAGACAATATTCTATTTTTTAAAATTTTATAACTTTTGAAATAAAATATTCCATTGTAAAGGTATCTAGTTTGTTAGCATATTTTCCTCTAGGTTAATATAATCAAGGAATTCTACAAGGATTTCCATATTTAAGACATCAATTGCTAATATAGCTTATCTCTCAATTTCTAGTAAAGGTCTTGAATATGAATGGCGTCTTTGAATTTTGAGTTGCATTTACCAATCATAGGGTTTCTAATTTGTGCATATTCTAGATTAGTTGACAAATCTTAGGTTTTGCTTCACTTTATTTTGATATGTATTTAGATGTGCTAAGGCTATTTGATCATAATAGTAAATCCTTAAAGTAGACTTGCTTCTTACTTATGACTATTTATATTATCCTTTGAAGTTTTATTGGTATAAATTGGGATTTGAGCATAGGTTATGTTGCATTATATATTGGTTAAATGCCTAATCAATTGCAATTGATTCTTTGTCATAATGTTTGAGACTAAAATTGGCAATCACTCATTTGTTTTCTTCCTTACCCTTCCCTTTGTTCCCTTTTTTACATCAAATCAATTTATTTTTAGATTTATTATAAATACCTATTTAGATTAGTCTATAGCTTAAATATGGATCACACTTGACTAAGTATTAACATAGACTCTCTAAAATTCACAAAGAATAAAATAAGGTGGCTCCCAACCACCGAATCATATAAATATTTTGGAATAGTTTATCTCACTCTACTATTATTTCATCATAAGAAACAAGATTTTCAAAAACTACAACTCATGCTCTGAATTTTCTAAATTCTAAAATGAGAAGTGTTCTTCAAACACTAAGAGCACTTGTGGTTTATTTAGAATCACCAACAAGAGAAGCTTCCACTAGCACTAGAAAGAGGGCTAGATCTTAGGGAATTTTTATTGATCTTAACATGTTTTTATCTAAGATCAATGTATCTTTATGTTTTTTAGTGAATTCATTGCTTAGAAGTATAAATATCATTGATATTTTCTATTTATAGCACATCTTTATGCTTCCTTTAAACTTCATTGGGTATTGATGCTTGTCTTTGGTAAAATTAGATTTAGCTTTGAAAATCCATAGTATTTGAGGTTAGGATGGCTCATTTTAATCAAAGGTTGGCATATTTTTCATACATATGAGTTAATTTAGGCTTATACTTATAAAGATAGATCATATTCATGTAATTGAATGCATATTTGAGCTAATTCAATCAAAGATCAACATCCTTTATAGTTTTTCATACCACCTTTACAAAATAAGCTCAATCTGTAGGTCTAACTCTTGTTCTTTATAAAAGTTAACTTGATACATCATATTTTAGGTAAGATATTCAAATTTAAAGATGGAGTTACCCAGAATTAGAACAAGATCACACTCAAAGACTAGGGGGCCTTTACTATAGCTTGAGGTTTCCATAAAATCTAGATGTGACAAAGGTAGATGTAGGAGATCCAAATATCTTCCAACTTAACCCCTTCAATGTACCTCTACCTCTAATATTCATCAAAATATGGCTTGGTTAGGAGAGTCTTCCATCAATGTCCCAGGTGTGGTACATGACCTCCCATGTACCCTTATAAATTACTTACCTACATTTTATCCAATAAGTATAATAACCACTAAGGAACATATAAGGTTTTTCAAAGCTACCTTAAGATTTCTAGATGTTGTGCATGAGGATTTAGCTTGCAAGGTATTCCCCTTCACCTTTAAGGATGTTGCTTATGAATGGTTTTTGAACTTGATCTATAGTTACATCACTAGCTAGGATGACTTAAAAAATATGTTTATAGATCAATTTAGTAAGATTGTTAGTCCTTGTGTTATCTATCATCAATTCACCACTATTAGAAGAGATACAAGTGAGCCTATTAGGTCTTTTAGTGCTAGATTCTATAAAATGTTTAGCAAGACCATAGACCCTTAAAATCCTAATGATGTTTTAACACTAGATATTTACAAAGATGCATTAGATCCCATGACCTTTGTATTCTTGAAGATATCCATGCTAGCCATAAATTCATTAGTTGGATCCTATTCTAAGGTAGTAAACATGAATGATCAGTTGTATCCCCAAGGGAAAATGACATATTCTATGAAAATGACATGTCTTTTCTATTAACCAATACCTAGTTATAACTTGAAAAGCCATCAAGAAAAGTCATCATAGTTAAACCTGAAATAACTTGAATTAATTGGTCTAGAGAAGGGAGAGGATAGTTATCCTTTTTTGGATGTTTTTTTTAAGTTTTTGAGGTCGATACAAAGTCTAATATTACCATTCTTATTTCTTACTAGCACCAAATTAGCCGTGTAGGTGGAATGCATGATGGGGAAGACTATCTTAGCATCTACTAATCTTTTGACATCCTTGAAGATCATGGGTTATAGGATAGGTTTTATATTCCTATACTTCTACCTAAATGGTTTTCAACTCTAATTAAGGGGTATAGAATGATTAATGACCCTTGAATCATAAATCTTTAAGTCATCATAAGACCAATTTATGACATCCCTGTGTTGGGTAAGGAGATATTTGGGTTTCTTATTCTCCATATTTATATAAGCTTTTCCAACATTTACTATTTGGTGTTGATCTTAGAGACCAATATCAATAACATTATAGTCTTTTTCACTTGGGAATTTTGGAAATCTCATCTAGTTTGTCTAGATCAAATAGTCTTTTTAAAGCAATCATCCCCTTAGGGATCTTGTTATCATTCATTTGAATGTTACTTTACCATAAAATTTGTCCTCATTAGATGTGATTTCATTGGTCTCATATATAATATGAGAATTTAATGCTCCATAATTGGTCATAAAATCCAATATCTGTTGATCATCATTGAAAACTTGGAAATGGTTAACATTTTTAAGCACTGAAGGACAAGGGATCAACTCAATGCTAAAATTAGGGGAATATTGGTTGGGCATGAGGTTATTCATAGTAGATGCCAACTCATTAGTATCTTGGTTTTCTCCTTTTGGGATGGAGGTAATTATAAAAGCATCAAATGATTCAATCAAATCCTAAACCCTAAACTTATACATTTTTAGGTATGAGAGATTACATTGGTATTTATTTTTGACTTGGTTAACCACTAGTTCTGAATCACCATAAACTATTAGTTCTTTGACTCTATTATTTATAATAAACTACAAGTCTAAGCTAAGGGATGCATATTCAGTTAGATTGTTAGTACAAGGGAATTGGAGCCTATAAGAAGCATGGTACTTTCTTTATTAGGGTTAGTTAAAACAATACCAACACCTGATCTAGTATTACACCTAACACCATCAAAGTGTAACTTCCATAATCTAGGAACAACATGAACACTCTTGGGATCACATAACTTATTAATCTCTAGGGTTAAAACCCTTAAGTATGATTCAATTATGGTGACCCTCTCATTCACAACATTGTACTTAGTTATGATATGTTTCATCCTTTGTTTTCTCTTAACTCTAATTTGATTATGAACTCCCTTCCAAGGTAGCCAAAGATGTGAATAATCTATGGACATGTAACCATTCAGAACCTTAGTC
Source organism: Torreya grandis (assembly GCA_037957365.1). Lineage (NCBI taxonomy): Eukaryota > Viridiplantae > Streptophyta > Pinopsida > Cupressales > Taxaceae > Torreya > Torreya grandis. Next base: position 571,617 of record JARHVA010003768.1, on the reverse strand, counting down.
CATTATATGCTCAATAAGGATCCATAAACATCAAGTATATAAATAACTTGAATATTAATGAATTATTACATCCTAATCTTAGAAGTTAGTTGTATATGAACATTTAAAAGATCTCTAATTACCTTAACTCTAAATTTGTTTGATTGGGTGATAACCCTATCAGACTTAATGGGAGTCAGGATAAGTTATTTGCATATACCTACATGCATGATATTTGTATATGATCCTAAATATAATAAGAAATTATGTAAGTTATTACCAAACATCTTAATAGTGAGTAAGAAAGGAGGAGAGTCAACCTTAGATTTGTACAAATTTTCTTATCATTTAAAATAATTATTCTCTAGTGAGACAAGAGCCATCAGTGAAGGTTATTTAATAAACACTATAGTTCACATCATTAAGACTATATTCCAATTTGATTAACATTTCCTTCTCATTTAAAACAATTATTATCTAGTGAGATAAGAGCCATCAGTGAAATTTGTTTGATAAACACTACGATTCTCAAATTTCAATAGCCTATGAAGTTTCAACATAAGACTATATTCCATACTATCATATAATAATATTTTTGCATAATTGATCCCAAAATAAAAATTATTGGTTGAAGAATATTTCAAGAACACAAAAATAATAATGCCATCTCTGAGAAGAGATGTTTTATTTCTCAAAATTGTAGATACAATATATGTCTATCTCTAAGAAGAGATGTCTAATTGCCTTTTTAGGATACATCTATTTTTATACATACTTTGAATCCAGGAGGAGGATGTGGAAGGTCACCAATCTCAAGGGAGATAAAATGGTTTGACTTCAATGATTTATAGCATTTCAAAATTTGAGAAATTAATATTTTTAAAAACTTACTATTTTTAGACTGCACTATTAAAATTAAAATTTAAGACACTTACACTGGGATTTAAAGGGTTGAAAATGATAAAGCATATATTCAATCCATATCATCATTTTCACCTCATTATTATCTTTCCAATGGTTCAAATGGGGAGTCAAACAGAGCTATAGTACAAAAGTTATGGCTCCCAAAAGTTCTACCACCAATTGGAGTAGAACCATTGCCTGAATTGTCACCTAAAATGTTACTCAAATCATTCCTCCATTATTGATAAGAAATGGTTCCCATTGCATCAATATTTTTCATCAAGTGTGTCAATTGTGTTTTTATTTGATTCTTGATGCATACTTGGAATGGATTGTGCTTTATGGAGTTGTACAAGGCCTGATTATTCACTATTTCTATTTGACCATCCATCTATGGATGGGAGACCATGAACTTCATCATATTAGTATTTATTATATTATATTGTTATGTTTGTTATGTATTCAAGTCTACAACATCAACCCTTTTGGATTTTTGTGGCTTGACCACTATGAGAACAAATTTCTTGGCACTAATCAGGGAGACAGATGTATAAGGTAATATCTTTGGTACCCTATAACACCATGTTCCAAGAGTGAGGGTGATACTTTGAGTTATTGATTCATAGATTCCATGTCTATCATACATAAATAACTAATTAAGGAGTACATTACAAACATCTATATTTACCACATCATACAAGACCTCATCTTGGAAAAGTTTTATTGCATATAAGAGAAGACATTGGTGGGTGACATGAAGGTTTCTCCCTGGACTCAACCATCCAATACTATATAGATTTGGGTGAGGATTTATGGATAGATTTAGGCTTTTCAAAACATTAATAGAGATTAAATTCTTTTGATTCCCACTATCAAGAATGAAATGTAGAGGCTTACCTTTCACCTATAACTTAGAGTGAAACAACCTTTCCTTATCATCTGGCCTCTCCTCATGGGTTTGTGATGAAGCAATGATGTCATAAAACTTAACATCTATAATCTCTTATTCATCCTCTTTTAATGTAGGGTGTGTATGAGGTAGAGTAGTAGATGTTGAGGATTGTGACTCAAAAATTAGGGACTTGATGGCTTGACATTATTCTTTGGAGTGAGTTCCATATTTTTGGTAATCACACCATTTCCATGTCTTCTCTTCCTTTTGCTTCTAATTTTGGAATCATGTTTGACCTTCTTTGTCACTTTTCCATTTTGAAGGCTAAGTCTTTGTATTAATTATTCTATGCTTCTACTCAATCTTCACCATGAACTTGTATGCCTCACCAAATGTTTCCAAATTGAAGAGTTATAACTCCCCTCATATATAAGATTATAGTCTATCATGATATTTGAGAACCTTGTGTTTCTCACTTTCATAGATGCCCAATGTTGTAGATAGAGAATGAAAAATGTTAATATAATCTTCAATAAACCATTCCTTACATTAGCAAAGTTATTACCATTCTATATGCATATCATCATATGCTTCAATGGGGTAGTATTCCTCCTTTATATATTCTATGAAATCATCCTAGGTAGGTTCTACCTCAAGCCCAATATCATCTATACTGAATCTCTACTTATACACTTCCCACCAATTTTAGATAGGCAATGATGCTATAAAAAGAGAAAAAGTGATCTCTTTATAAGTGAATTTATTTCTAGAAAAATAGGATGACAATTGATCCAACCAATTTATACTACATCAGCATTGATTTGGCCTTCAAATTTAGGGATATCAAAATTCACTTGAACATTAAAGGGTGTTGGGGAACTAAAAGGATGTGGAGTTGCAGATGAGGAGCTAGAATTATTATTCAAGATTTGTTGGAGAATTTGGGTGAATTATTGTAGCATATACACTTTATTATATTAGAAGGATTCATTCACCATTTACTTGAAAGGATTGGATGTCTTGGTATTGTCCACCATTTAAGGTTGTTTGGAGCGAACAGGTGGATAGTCTGCTAGTTCTATTATTTTTGATCCAAGCTTCCTATAATCTGACCTCATCCTCAAGATCATACACTCTAAAAACAAATTGCTTTGATATCGATAATCCAAAACTCAAAGGTCTTGGTTAAAGAATATTTCAAGAACACAAAAATAATACTGCTCTTTAAGAAGAGATGTTTTATTGCTCAAAATTATAGATATAATATATGAGTATTTCTAGAAAGAGATGTCTAATTGCCTTTTCAGGCTACATCTATTTTATACATACTTTTAAGGTAGGAGGAGGATGTGGAAGGTCACCAATATTGAGGGAGATGAAGTGGTTTGACTTCCATGATTTACAACATTATAGAATTTGAGAGATTACTATTATTATAAACTTACTATTTTAATACTACACTATTAAAATTAAAATTTAGAACACTTTCATTGGGATTTTGGGGTCAAAAACCATTATACATATATCAATTCAATATCATCACATTTTCCTCATTCTTACCTTTCCAAAAGTTTAAACAGAGAGTCAAATAGAGCTATGGTGCAAAATTTATGGCTCCTAGAAGTTTTACCACCAATTGGGGTAGAACCATCAATCGAATTGTCACATAAAATGTTGCTCAAATCATTCCTCCCTCCTTGAGAAGCAATGCTCTCCATTGCATCAAGATTTATCATCAAGTGTGGTAGTTGTGTTTTGATTTTATTCTTGATGCATACTTGGAATGGACTGTGCTTTGTGAAGCTATGCAGGGCCTGATTGTTCACTATTTCTATCTAACCATCAGTCTATGGATGGGAGTCTATGAAATTCCTCAACATGGTATCTATTTTCTTCTATTATTGTGTTTTTTGTGTAGTTAGGGATGTAACATCATCCCTTTTGAATTTTTGTGTCGTGACCACCATGATAATGAATTTCTTGGTAGTAATTAGGGAGACAAATGTAGAAGGTGGTACCTCAGGTACCCTATAACACCATGTTCTAAGAGTGAGGGTGATATTTTGAATTCTTGATTCATAGATGCCGTGCTGATCATACATGAATGGCTGACAAAGGAGTACATCACAAACATTTAGATTGACAACATCACATAAGACCTCATCTTGGAAGGGTTTTATTTCATATGAGAGAAGACATTGGTGGGTGACATAGAGATTTCTCCTTGAACTCAACAATCCAATATTGTATGGATTTGTGTAAGGCTTTATGATAGATTTAGGATTTTCACAACATTAATAGAGATCAAATTCTTTTGACTCCCACTATCAATAATGAAATGTAAAGACTTACCTTTCACTAGTAACTTAGAGTGAAACAATCTTTCCTTATCATTTGGATTTTCATCATGGGTCTATGATGAGATAATGATGGCATTAGGATCAAAATCTACAATGTATTCTTCATCCTCTTTGACTATAGGGTGCATATGAGGTAGTGCATTAGATGTTAAGAATTATGACTCAAAAAGTAGGGACTTGATGGCTAAACATTTTTCTTTGGAGTGAGTTCTAGATGTGTGGTAATCACACCATTTCATAGTCTTCCCTTCTTTTTAATTTTAATTTTAGCCTCATGTTTGATGATCATTATCACTTTTCCATTTTGGAGGCTGACTCTTCATATTTATTTTTCCATGCTTCTTCTCAATCTTTACTACAAACTTATATGCCTCATTGAGGGTTTCCAAATTGAAGAGTTACATCTCCCCCTATATATACCATTATAGTATACCATGATATTTGAGAACCTTGTGTTTCTCACTTTCCTGGATGCCCAACCTCATAGATAGAGAATAAAAAATGTCAGTGTAATCCTAAATAGATTATTCCTTACCTTGGCAAAGTTATTACCACTATATATAAAGATCATCATATGCTCCTTTACAACTTCTATAAAATAATCCTAAGTAGGTTCCACCTCAAGGCCAATATCATCCATACTAAATCTCTTCTTGTACACATCCCACCAATTTTTTGTAGGTAATGATGCTTTCAAAAGAGCACAAGTGATCTTATCTTTAACAATGAACTTATTTATAGAAAAAATATGATGACAATTGATCCAACCATTTTTCTACTATATCAAAATTGATTTTGCCTTCAAATGTAGGGATATCAAAATTTACCTGAACCTTGAAAGGTGTTGGGGAAATGAAAAGATGTGTTGTAGATGAAGAGTGAAAATTTCCTTTCAATATTTGTTTGAGAATTTGGGTGAATTTTTATAACATCTATGCTTATTGATTTTGGAAGGATTCATTCACCATTTCCTTGAAAGGATCAAATGTCTTGGTATTGTCTACCATTTGAGGTCATTTGGAGTGAACAAGTGGATAGTCTACTGGTTCTATTATTTTCCACCCAAGCTTATTATAATCTAACCTCATATTTAGGATCATACACCCTAATATAAACCAATCTGATACCACTGATCCAAAATTCAAAAGTCTTGGTTGACAAATATTTCAAGAACACACAAATAATAATGCTATCTCTGAGAAAAGATGTTTTATTGCTCAAAATTATAGATACAATATATGCCTATCTTTGAGAAGAGATGTTTGATTGAATTTTTGGACTACATATATTTTTATACATATTTTTAAGGTAAGAGGAGGATGTGTAAGGTCACCAATCTTGAGGGAGATGAATTGATTTAACTTTCATGATTTAAAACATCACAAAATTTGAGAACTTACTATTTTTAGAAACTTACTATTTTTAGACTACACTATTAAAATTAAAATTTAAGACACTTCCATTGGAATTTTAGTGGTAAAAAAATATTGAGCATATCTCAATGCCATATCATCACATTCTTAGCTTTCCAATAATTGAAATAGGGAGTCAAACGAAGCTATGGTGCAAAAGTTATGGCTCCCAAAAGTTTTGTCACTAATTGGGGTAGAACCATCACTTAAATTATCACCTGAAATGTTATTTAGATCATTCCTCCCTCTTTTAGAAGTAATGGTCTCCATTACATCAATATTTTTCATCAAGTGTGGTAGTTTTGTTTTGATTTGATTCTAGATGCATACTTGGAATGGACTATGCTTTATGGAGCTATACAGGGCCTGATTGTTCACCATTTCTATCTGACCATCAATTTGTGGATGAGAGGCCATGAAATTCTTCATCTTAGTATCTGTTTTATTCTATTTTTATGTTGTTTATGTATTTATGGATGTAACATCAGGCCTTTTGGATTTTTATGGCTTGACCACCATGAGAATGAATTTCTTGGCACTAATTAGGGAGATAGATGTAGAATGTGGTACCTCTGGTGCCTTGTAGCACCATGTTTAAAGAGTGAGGGTAATCCTTCAAGTTCTTGATTCATAGATTTTATATTTATCATACATGAATGGCTAACTAAGTAGTACATCACAAATATCTAGATTGACCACATCACATAAGACCTCATCTTGGAAAGTTTTTATTTCATATGAGAGAAGGCATTGGTTGGTGATAAAGAGGTTCCTCCTTGGACTCAACCATCTAATATTTTATGGATTTGGGTGAGGATTTATGGATAGATTTAGGATTTTCAAAACATTAACAGAGATTAAATTATTTTGACTCTTACTATCAAGAATGAAATGTAAAGGCTTACCTTACACCCATAACTTTGAGTAAAACAACATTTCCTTATAATTTGGCCTCTCCTCATGGGTCTATGATGAAACAAAAATGGCATCAAGCTTATCATCTAAAATCTATTCTTCATCCACTTTGATTATAGGGTGTGTATGAGTTAGAGCAGTAGATTTTGAGGATTATGATTCAAAAATCAGGGACTTGATGGCTCAACATTCTTCTTTGGATTAAGTTCTAGATTTGTGGTAATGACATGATTTTTTAGTCTTTCCTTCCTTTTGATTCTAATTTTAGCTTCTTATTTTACCTTCTTTGTCACTTTTCCATTTTGAAGGCTGACTCTTCTATTCATTATTCCATGCTTCTGATCAATCTTCACTGTGAAGTTGTATGCTTCACTAAGGGTTTCTAAATTGAAGAGTTCCATCTCCTCCCATATATACCATTATAGTCCACCATGATATTTTATAACCTTATGTTTTTCACTTTCTTTAATGCCCAATCTCATAGATAGAGAATAAAAAATGTTAATGTAATCTTAAATAGACTTTTCCTTAGCTTGGTGAAGTTGTTGCCACTCTATATATAGATGATCATATGCTTCAATGGGGTAGTATTCTTCCTTTACAACTTATATGAAATTTTCCCAAGTAGGATCCACCTCAAGGATAATATCATTCATGTTGAATATCTTCTTATACACTTATCACCAATTTTTGATAGGCAATGATGCTTTTAAAAGAGCAAAACTGATCTTCTCTTTATTGGCAAATTTATTTAAATAAAAATAAAATGACAATTTATCCAACCAATTTTTTACTACATCAACATTTATTTTGCCTTCAAATATAGGGATATCAAAATTCACCTGAACCTTCAAGGGTGTTGGGACACTAAAAGTATGTGGAGTTGCAGATGAGGAGCTAGAATTCCCCTTCAAGATTTGTTGGAGAATTTGGGTGAATTATTGTAGCATTTATGCTTACTACTATTAGAAGGCTTCATTAACCATTTCCTTGAAATGATTAGATGTCTCAGTGATGTCTACCATTTGAGGTCATTTAGAGTGAATAGGTGGATAGTCTATTGGTTCTATTATTTTCTACCTAAGCTTCCTATAATCTGATCTCATCCTCATGATCATAGACTCTAAAGACAAACCACTCTAATACCACTAATCCAGAACTCAAAAGTCTTAGTTGAATAATATTTTAAGAACACATAAATAATAATGCTATCTCTGAGAAGAGATGTTTTATTGCTCAAAATTGTCGATACAATAAATGCCTATCTTTGGGAAGAGATGTCTAATTACCTTTTTAGGATACATATATTTTTATACATATTTTTAAGGTAGGAGGAGGATGTGTGAGGTCACCAATATTGAGGGAAATGAAGTGGTTTGACTTCCGTGATTTACAACATTACAGAATTCAAGAAACTATTATTTTTAGAAACTTACTATTTTTAGATTGTAATATTCAAATTAAAACTTAGGACACTTCTACTAGGATTTTAGGTGGCAAAAACCATTAATCATAAATCAATTCTATCTCATCATTTTCTTCTCATTCTTATATTTCTAATGGTTCAAACAGGGAGTCAAACAGAGCTATGGTGCAAAATTCATGGCTCCTAGAAGTTCTATAACCAATTAGAGAAGAACCATCACTTGAAATGTTACTTGAATCATTCCTCCTTCTTTGAGAAGAAATGGTCCCTATTATATCAATATTTTTCATCAATTTTGTTATTTGTGTTTTGATTTGATTCTTGATGCATACCTGAAATGGATTGTGCTTTATGGAGCCGTGTAGGGCATGATTACTCACTATTTCTATCTGACCATTAGTCTATGGATGGGAGGCTATGAAATTCCTTATCTTGGAATCTATTTTCTTCTATTATTGTGTTATTTGTGTAGTCAGGGTTGCAACATCAACCTTTTTTGATTTTTTGTGGCTTGACCAGGATGAGAATGAATTTCTTGGCACTAATCATGGAGACAGATGTAGAAGGTGGTATCTTTGGTACCTATAGCACCATGTTCTAAGAGTGAGGGTGATCTTTTGAGTTCTTAATTCATATATGACATGTCAATCATACATGAATGGTTGACCAAGGAGTATATGAAAAACATCTAGATTGACCACATCACACAAGACCTCATCTTAGAATGGTTTTATTGCATATGAGATAAGACATTGGTGGGTGACATAGAGTTTTCTCACTAGACTCAACAATCTAATATTGTATGGCTTTGGGTGAGTCTTTATAAAAAGATTTAGGATTTTCAAAAAAAATTATAGAGATTAAATTATTTTGACTCCCACTCTCAAGAATAAAATGTAGAGTCTTATCTTTCACCCATAACTTAGAGTGAAATAACCTTTCCTTGTCATCTATCCTCTCCTCATGGGTTTGTGATGAAGCAATGATGGCATCGAGCTTAGCATCTACAATCTCTTCTTCATCCTCTTCAACTATAGGGTGTGTATGAAGTAGAGAAATAGATGTTGAGGATTGTGACTTAGAAAGTAGGGACTTGATGGCTTGACATTCTTATTTTGAGTGAGTTCTAAATTTGTGGTAATCACACCATTTCCCAATCTTCCCTTCCTTTTGCTTCCAAATTTGGCCTCATGTTTGACCTTATTTATAACTTTTCCATTTTCAAGGATGATGCTTTGTATTTATTTTTCCATGCTTCTGTTCAATATTCACCATGAACTTGTATGTCTCATTGAGGTTTTCCAAATTTAAGATTTCCATTTCCCCCCATATATACCATTGTAGTCCACCATGATATTTGAGAACCTTGTGTTTCTCACTTTCTTGGATGCCCAATCTCATAGATAGAGAATGAAAAATGTGAGTGTAATATTAAATAGATTGTTGCTTACCTTGGTGAGGTTGTTGCCACTCTCTCTCTCTCTCTCTCTCTCTATATATATATATATATCATATGCTCTAATGGGGTAGTATTTTTCCTTTACAAATTCTATGAAATCATCCTAGGTAGGTTCTACCTCAAACTAATATCATCCATACTGAATCTTTTCTTGTATACTTACCACTAATTTTTGACAAGTAATGATGCTTTCAAAAGATCAAAATTGATCTTCTCTTTATCATTGAATTTATTTATAGAAAAATAAGATGAAAAATGATTTAACTAATTTTCTATTACATCATCATTGATTTTACCTTCAAATGTAGGGATATAAAAATTCACCTAAACCTTGAAGGGTGTTGAGGCACTAAAAAGATGTGAAGTTGTAGATGAGGAGCCATAATTTCCCTTTAAGATTTGTTGGAGAATTTGGGAAAATTTTTATAGCATATAAATTTAATACTATTGATGGTATTCATTCACCATTTCCTTGAAAGGATCGGATGTCTTAATGTTGTTCACCATTTGAGGTCATTTGGAACAAACAAGTGGATAATCTACTAGTTATATTATTTTCCACCCAATCTTATTGTAATGTGACCTCATCCTTGAGATCATATACTCTATATAAAAACCACTCTAATACCACTTATGCAAAACTCAAAATTTCTAATTGAAGAATATTTTAAGAACACAAATAATAATGTTATCTCTGAGAATAGATGTTTTATTGCTCAAAATTGTAGATACAATATATGCCTATTTATAGGAAGAGATGTATAATTGCATTTTTGGGATACATATATTTTAATACATAATTTAAAGGTAGGAGGAGGATGTACAAGGTCACCAATCTTGATAGAGATGAATTAGTTTAACTTCCATGATTTACAACATTACATAATTTGAGAAATTACTATTTTTAGAAACTTACTATTTTAGAATACATTATTAAAATTAAAATTTAGGACACTTTCATTGGGATTTAATGGATAAAAAACCATTTATCATATCTCAATGCCATCTCATCACATTCTCCTCACTATTAGCTTTCTAACAGTTCAAATGGGGAGTTAAATAGAGCTATGGTGCAAACGTTATGGCTCCTAGAAGTTCTACCACCAATAAGGGTAGAACCATCACCAAAATTGCTACCTAAATTGTTTCTCAAATCATTCCTCCCTCCTTGAGAATAAATGGTCCCCATTACATCAAGATTTATCATCAAATGTGGTAATTGTGTTTTGATTAAATTCTTGATGCATACTTAGAATGGACTCTGCTTTATGGAGTTGTGTAGGGCCTGATTGTTCACCATTTCTATTTGACCATCAGTCTGTGGATGGAAGGCCATGAACTTCTGCATCTTGGTGTATATTTTATTCTATTATTATTTTGTTTACGAAACCATACAAAAACCTATTGAAAATGTGTTGAAACTATAAGGGTTCAATTGGGTTGATTTACCAAGATGCAATCAGTGTCAAAAGGCTATAAACCTTTACTAAATTGACTAGGTTGATCCAATTATCTATTCCTGCAACCTACACATAGAGATAAAAAAATTTGGGTTGACTAAATCTATCCAATATGTTAAATTATATGATAAAAATGAGAAAAAAAACAAAATAACTAAAGGAAATAGTGAAAAAATCCTATAATGGTTAGTTCACATTGGGTTCACTAGAATGTATTCAATCAGAAATGCATCATATCTATGAATTAATCCTAGATCAGATAAGGTATATCATACCTACACTTCTGATTGGGATACATTTGTTAAGTCAGAACATGACCAATATGGGTATCTATTAGACTTGATTAGGGGATCACTTGTATCACTTGTCACAACACATCATGCTAGGAATGGTTTTGAAGTCTATATTATAACAGAATCTCAAAATAACACTAGTGTAGTCCTAAGGTTTAAAATGTTCACTTATACTAATACCAAGAAATTAAATTCTAAGCTAGTGCACACCAAAGCTTATGACACAAAGTGGGGGTTAGAAGCAATAAAAAAACTAAACTAAACATGTATTAGAAGTCATATACTCATGTCAATGTATTAGTAATCCTAATACATGGAGAGAGTAATACAAATGCATTATCTATCTACTCTTAAAAAAGAAAAATAAAGTTAAGAATACTTAACTTTGAAGATGAACCCATCGAGCCTCAATCACTCCCTTGGCCAAGGTATGGAGAGAAGAATACAAATGAACTATCTATGTACTCTTATAAAGTATAAATAAAGTTAGGAATACTTACCTTTGAAGATGAACCCACTGAACCTCAATCTCTTCCTTGGCTAAGGTATGGACAGAAGAATACAAATGCATTATCTATCTACTCTTACAAAGGAGAAATAAGCTAGGAATGCTTACCTTTGAAGATGAACCCACCAAGACTTAATCTCTCCCTTGGACAAGGTGCTTCAAAAGAGATTGTTGTGTTATGTTAAGATAACCAAGATAAATTAGCTCTAGTCTACACAACCTATCTAAGCATCTAAATAACTTATTCAAAAGATAAGATACGTATCTCCAAAGAAAGTATAGAACCCTAAGGTTTATTCCTCAAGTATAATGGTCAATAAGTATATGTTCATTCAAAATTCTTAACTAATAATTCTTTTTCTTATGAAATGGTGGGAAATTAACTTATATATATAGGTGGATCTTTACTTAAATCCTCCCAGGAACGTCAGCTGTATAGGGTTGATGCAGTGTGTTTTTAGGGACAAATCACTAGGTCTATGCTATGTTGATTGAAAGGCTAACAAAATAAGAAAGTGAAAAATACTGTTGAACTATATTGGGTCAACCCAATTGACCCAGTAATACTGATAGTCTAAACAGATGTTAAGGAAAGAAAAGAAAGAATGGAAAGATGAAAATATTAGAACATGTAGGACTGAGAAGAATAAACTTAGGGTTAGTGGTTTTAGGAGACAAGTGTGTAGATGACAAGTGTAAAAAGGGACAAAAATGTTAAAAATCACTAATGGTTTTCCCACCCATTTCTTGGTATACCCATTAAGGCATGCACTCAGAGAGATTGAGACTTGATAGGTTCTTGCAAGATACAAAGTGTCAATAATCAATAAAAGTTCAAAAATATTATGTGTATACAAAAACCATCACCATCTTAGATGACCTAGTAGATAGACCATTATAGATTTAGACTATAAAGATACCATTTAGGCATAGCCTAAGATGGATATAAATGGCATATCTAGGATTTATTATTAGGATGCGATCGATAGAGGAGGTTATCGAAGGCTACACTAATGGGGAGACTATGCTTGATGGTTGTGTAGATGGTGAGATAGTACTGGTTGAAACATAGATAGGCAATAAAATGTGAAAATTTTTTACTTAAGTCTACTTAAAATATAATAGAGATATATAGCTTTTAAGATATATTAGTGATATAATATATATATGGTTTTATTTTTATAGGTATGGCAGAGGATGAGGAGATCAAATGGGGGTAACTAGTGAGGGGATAACTCCATGATATCCTAGATGAGATGATAGCACTATATGACCCTAATACACTTTAGTATCCTAGGGTAATATATACCCCATCTCAAGCAAGCTAGTTCAAACTATCAAGAGAGGCTATGAGGTAATTTTAAGTGCATAGAGAGGGGATGCAACCACTAGTAGAGATGGGTATAGGAGAGACATGGGCATGGAAAGCTCTAGCTAAGGAGAGGGTTACACATTTGGCTATGTTAACACATATGACATAGGCACATGCCTAGGAGAGAGTGACACATGTAGTGACCCTAACCCATATGACCCTAGTATAGGATTAAGAGAGAGTGACATATCTACCAACCCTAGCCTAGCTAGCACAGGTGTAGGATCTAGTAACTCATCTATAGGGGTAGGTGTTAAGATTGAGATCTTAGATAGCCTCTTTAAAACATTATATTTATAGGGGTTAGATCAAGGCATCTATAGACAATGTGGCTAGGCCACAAAATAGGCTGGGTGGGGTACATCCATAGAGCTAGAGCAAACTCATGATATATATAGAGATGTCTCATTTTGGAAGTTGGATGTTGATTATATGTGTTATAATTATGGTTTTGGTTTTTGATGCTTAGATATATTTATTTATAGCACATGTATTTAACTATTTATTATGTATTCTATGGGAATTATATGAATTGTAGTTTCTTTTCTATCATTATGTAGGACACATACATTGTTAAAAAAAATAGGTAAAAAAGACTTGGTAAAATATAATCAATCAAAAATGTAATATGAACTATTTTGATTTGGGAAATATGTAATAACAAGAAAATGACTAAGTATAAATAACCAAAATTAATGGTAAATAAAATGGTAAAAAAATAGTTTTGAAACCAAATAAAAGATTTACACCAAATTAAAACAAGTAAAATCACATTAAATCACATTGGGAAGTATGAAAATAATCTAATAAAATGGAAGTCATGTAAAAGGACAAATGGTATATAAAAATCAATTAAGTATATCAATAATACTAAATCACATTGGGAAGTAGAAGATAAAAACAAAATACTAAATCAAAATGATATGCATGTCAATGACATGTAACTTCACAATTAATCACATCTTATCTCATATTTGACACATGTAATTTTGATTATAACTTGGATTATCAAAAAAAATTATGAGTAAGGTCATATCCTATCTATGGTCTTACACTTAAAATCACAAAGGGAACACCATTTAGGTGTAATAAATGTGAAATATTGTAACAAAGGATATGGGTAATATGAAGGTGAAATTATGGTAATTTGTGAGGATGGCCAAGTCCTATCCATGGTCTTACAATGCAACTCACAAATGAAATCCTAAGGGGAGTGATTAGTGAACAAAATAATATTTCTCAAGAGGAAATATGAGGAAGATATGGAGTGAAAAATACAATGGAAAAATCATGACTTAGGCATCTTATGAGAAGACCTTAGGAAATAGGAGGCATACTAAGGACATGAGAAGATACTAAGTGACTAGTGATAATAAATGTGAAAAGGAAACCTATTTTTCATAGACATAAAGCTTTGTAGGAAAATAAGCATGTTACTAAGATCAATTAATGAAGGTGTATTGGTACAAAAAAATTAAAATGTACCTACCTTCCCATGATATGTTCCTCATTCTGTAGGACCCCTTATAGAGCCATCAATTTACTATAAAGATTGGGTACTTGCATGAGAAAGTAGGTAGCACTAAAATATTTTATTATTATCATTTTCTAATATACTAGCCTACCACACCCAAATGGACCTTGGTTCTATCATGAGGCCAACTATGGAGTTTGAGCTTCGACTAAAAGAAGGAGATGTGCTTTGAATCACATTTTTTAGTGTGATTTGACTTTTATGAATTTTTAAATGTTTTTGATTGTTGTATCATTGTCTTTTGTTAAATGATTTAGATTTTAAATGTTTTTAAGGATTTTTAAGATTACTCCTCCATATGGACTTGGAATGACAAAACATGAGAGATAGATTAGGACACATGAATGCATTGTACATCTAGGATAAAAGAAGCTAAGTAACCAAAGATAATATTGACTAAGGAAATTAGGCTTGACAATGAACCAACATGCTATCTCAAATCTCAACCATGTATATGCTTATTTTGTGAAAAAGGAACAAAGGGAATAAAGAAGATCCAGAGTGGACCAGTGAAAGGAGATTATAATGAGATTAATTATTTGCTAACTAATCACATGGTAAAGAGGGAATGGCTAAAGGGAACTAGGTTTGTATAGCCATGTCATAATGATAATTAGCCATGAAAGATAGAGATAAGAAAGCAAATAGTAATAAATAAATAAGAAGAGAATTTGTAAGAAAGAAAATTCAAGAAAGAAAGAGAAAGTGATGATAAAGAAGAGATTCATAAGAAAACATAAATTATAGTATAATAAATATATGATGAAAAAGTAAAGTCACCATGTTAGATAAATAAGAATTTGACATAGCGTCAAATGATATAATAAATAGATAAAGATAGGATTGGAGCACATATCCAATCAAAATGTAAATGTAAAATCACCATGCATGTGTTCATAAATACTGATTAATATATCCACACACATTATCTAGAACATCAGATAGATCTTTATGAATCTGGATGCAAACTATTACTAAGGTCTCATCAATCTTCAGTGAAAATTAGGAAAATACTTCTCATTTAATCTCCTCAATATAAAAGGTATGAATGCTTGATGGATCATGTTGAGGAGGGATATCAAGTAAGGGATGATTATAAGAATACAAGGGAGAGGAATCCATAAGAGATGAGAGAATCATTAGTGGGGAAGTATCTATAGGTGAGGGACTCATAGGTGGAGAAGGATCCATAGGTGAGGGAAGGTCCATGGGTGAAGGAATTATGGGTGGAGAACCATAGGAGGTGGAGCCATGGGAAAAGAAGGGGGAGCCTTCTTGTGTAAATGACCTATGGAATAATGGTAAAAGGTTTGAGAATAGCTATAATATGATCCTTAAGGTGTTACTTAAGGATGCAATAATGATAAATGTGATGGGTGCCACATTAGTGCCAAAGACAATACACATCTCCATACTTAGGAATATAATTAGGTAGTACCTTTATGGGAGGTATGGCCTTATTTGAGGACTAGGGGAAGAAAGATGTAAAGTATCAATATATTATTATAGCTTATGATAATGCATGAAGTTATGATTACCCATTCCATGGAAGTAATAGATATGCTTGTGAGAAGTCTTGGTATAAATGCTCATAGGAGTAGGTATAACATGAAAAAAAGGATATTTAGAAGGCTCATCAGTAAATTTTATGGGTAATGGATATACTAAGGTAAATGAAGCAAACCATCACCAAAATAAGGTGATGGTTTGGAAAGAATGATACTAGGCTCAATAGGAGTGATAGGATGAGAAAAATGGATAGACTCAGTAACAATGGAAGTAAGAATGGGCTCAACTATAGTAGGAGAAAGAATCAGCTCTAATGTGGGTTATTCTAAGGGAGGGTCAGGGTCTATATAATATCAAACAAGGGTTTCATGCATCTTAAGGATAAACAATCTATAGGGGTCAGGGTACCTATCAAAATGGTAAGGCCCAATCATAACATGATTTATGAGAATATTCTTATAAGGTTACTCAACTAGAGGTATCAACACCATCTATACCTTGAGATAAAGAGGAAAAATACTAAAATTATGAACTATAAATTATGTAACATGGGACGATACATGAAAATAATCAAGAAAAGAAAAATGACAATGGATAATATTAGCATCATAGGCCTATAAAATATTACCTAATAATGGATCATCTAGGGAATAACCATTATCATAGTTAGGGGTCTGAAGATCAATGACACAAGTAGGGATGACCTTGTCATCTGATGAGGTTTGGTGAATAGAATGTTGAGTCTTAGTTAAGACAATGGGAATATCATCACAAGGAAGTTTGTGAGAACAAGGATAAAAGTAATAAGGAAGCTGAGAGATGAGATGAGGTGAGAGATTAGAAGTTTTAATCATTAATTTGATCTCATTAGGCTCATCATCATCATCAAAATCTAAAAGATTAGGATGAATTTTCCTAATGAGCTCAGGATGACCATTGTCACCTTGAGTTGAATTAATGAGAAAATTTAATCATTAAAACTCATGAAATGAAACACTGGGCAAAGTTTCAAGAATAGGAATCTTTAAGACACCATAGTATTGTAATTTTTTAAAATTCTAAGGGTTAGTGTCACCTTGAATCTTATAAATAGATCCATTATGAGGTAATTTAATGCATTGGCAGGTGGAAGAAGCAACTACTCTCGTATGGTGAGTCTACGACCTACTAAGCAAGATGTTATAAGAAAGAGGAAAGTTAAATATCATAACCTTCGCATGAATGGTGATAGGTGTGATGGTAATGGGAAGACACACACAACCTAAAGGAGGAATTTTAATTAAATTATATCCTTGGAATGTGCTACATGTACATTTGAAATTGTATTTAGAATATCTTAGAGTTTTGATAAAATTAAGAGAGCAACACAAGTTCCATAACCCTCATCAAGGCATGCTTGACTTAGATATCACCTATTTAGAAACTAATGAATAAAGGAGGATCATCCAAATGAAGTATAATCTCATCTATAATCATAAAAGTGATAGGAAATTTTAAATAAAGAAAGTTGTCCATTATTTCATCAACATGGATGGACATCTCTTCACATTATTGTAATATTCTATCCTCATATCCAAATAGGGTTGCTTCACATACTGCTAGAAGAGGATAAGGGATGTTCATTTCAAACAAGAGTTTCATAATATGGTTTCCATCATGTGGAAATGTCCTCATAATCTCAAGGAATGGGATTTGGGATGGGAGATTAGTGAGTTACATGATGGGATCCCACTCATCATAACCCATAATAAGGCTATTAGAAATAGGTGCATAGTGTTGAAGGATGTCCTTAGAAGGAGGAGCTAAGGGACATTGAAATCTGTGTTGATAATAAGGAAAATGTTTTGAATAAGGTTATAAATTATGGCGAGAAGGTAAAGTAGTTGGTTTAGGTTGGTGTTGAGAATTTGTAGAAAAAGTATTAATAGAATCTTGATTATCATGAGTATTGGGTAAGGAAGATGGAGGGATGGTAGAAATAGAATGGAAAGTGTTATCCAAAGGAGGATTTTGAATTGGTTCATAAAATTTTATAAGTTCATCTTTCCCCAACTCATTTAAGTGATTTGGAGAAGAATCTTAGATAACACAAAATATTTGAGACAATAGAGGAGTGTAGATAGGTTAAGGATCAATAAAAGCAACCATCCTTCACATATTAGTCATATTAACCATATTATATTTTGAAGTGGGGTCAATACGAATTTATAAATTATTGGTGGAAGAGGTGGGATTATCTTAGTTGTCTTAATTAAGTTTATTATTAGGAAGAACATCTTTATAGATAGCCAAATGAGCATTAGCATGATTCAAAGCTTGAGATTTAGTGTGTTTCATGAGCCTTAAAATCAATGTCATAAGATTGTTGAGATTTTTTAATGATATAATCATGAAAAAAATTAGGACCAAGAAGAAAATTCATAGATAAATTATGAATCTTCCTACATGTCTCATGAGAATGACCCCAACTAGCATGAAACCAGCAAAACTTGTTGGGATCATACCAAGATTTCATAGAATGAGTGGGATCAAGTTCTCATGGTAGAAGCTTAGGTATATGTTTAAGTAATTCATCAAAGGATAAAGGTTTTTGAACATTGATGTTATTAGGTGAAGATAAATTAGGATTGGTGTATTTTTGAGAAGGGGGAACTAGTTCTAAAAATTGGTTAGGAAAAACAACTTGAATAGTGTAAATGGTGTCATAAGATTACATGACACAATCATTGGTGGCATTATTATTTTTGTGCTTGGGTACGATACAAGTACCTATAGAATTTTGGCATGGTTTGAATTGATTAATAAGGAAATCTTGACATTTAGCTTGCTCAATAGCCTCCTCCAAAGTATGTGGAGAGAGAGTGCAGACCCAATATTGTAATTTGGGAAAAATGACATTGGTAAAGAGATATAAAAGGTGGTGATGTTATGTTTACATTTTTTAGACAATGTTTTCCACATTTTAACAAAATATTGGATAGTTTAATTTTCAAGTTTATAATTTATGAAGTAGGCCAAAGCATTTTTGAGAAAATCACTAGTTTAGAATTCTTAGACAAAAACATTCACTAAATTTTCCAAACTAATAATAGAATGAGTTTTAAGTTGGTTTTAGTAATCTAAATAATCACCTATGAGGGTTTTGGATAATATCTTGGTAGAAACAAAGGTGTTTAATTTGACCCAATCCTTATAAAGATTTCTAAATGTTTTTAGATGAAGCGTAGGATTAGTTGATTCATTATAAAAATTGGTAATGGTGATACCTCCTATATCAATATTATAAATTTGAGTTATAAGAGATTCATTTTGAAAATGCTTAATGGTTTTGCTTACCAAAGGAGGTTGAGGAATGAGAATGCCATGGGAATCTTGAAGAGGAGGACGGGGAACATTTTGATTATGTGTTCCCCAATTCATTAGTTCAGATGAGTTTTAAGATGGAGAAGGTGATTTTGAATTCTCATCATTTGATTTGTATTATGATCTATAAAAGTATTCATTTGATTAAGTGTTTTTAATCAAATTTGGTGGGTTTTATTGACATTGTTATAAAATTTTAAAGTATTAGTGTTGAAAGGAGTGGTTTGTGAACCACTATTTATATTGATATGAGCTTGAGAGGAACTATGAGAATGTGTAGCACTAGTGCTAAAATTTTATTGTGTGGTGAAAGATTTAATAGTGAAGAGATAAGAAGATGAAACACTAGAAGCATGATTACCATGGGTAGAAAATGATGTACTAGTAGAAAGATTAATTATAGTGGATCTTATGACAGGCTAACTAGATGTATAACCTACCATGTTAGTGGAGATAATAGGCATGGAGATAGAAGAAGTTATAGAATAAGAGGTCATAGTATGATAAGGGGTCATAATCAAGGGAAGAGGATAAGAATCAACAAAAGTGGTACCTCCAAATCCATTTGAGAATGTGGGAGTAGGTGAATGAGGCTCTTCAGGTTGACCACTAATCATGATATGGTAAATGGTATAGGGATATTTTCTTTGATGTTAAGGAAATTTATAAATAAATAAAATCATTTTAGGGTATACTCTAATTACGTTTGATCTTATAAGGAAAAGAGAGGATTATGTTGTAAATAGGAATGAGGAGGGGTCCCATAGTTCATTGTATGAGTGAATATGTGAACATTACTCTCATCCAAGAGAGGATTCCTACTATACACATGGGAGACATGATAAGGGTTGGTAAAAATCATCATGTTTGTTTAATTCAACTCAATGTTTTATTCAAACAAAAAAATCACGATGAAGGAGAAAGACTAAACTAGGCAAAAGAGATGAGAAAGTAAGGAAATAAGAAGTGATAAAAATTGTACATAGTTAATTAGGCTGATATATCATAATAAATAGGGCCTAAAAACTATATAGGGTCAAATGGGTTGACCTAGCATAGTAGAAAAGGGTTTAAAATGTGTATAGGGTTGATTGGGTCGACCTAATATAGTAGACAGGGAAAAACATAAAGTCTATAAGAGATTGTGTTGATAGAAATGACTATGTACTGAAGTAAGAATAATTTTTAAAGTATTTTGAAAATCAATAACTAAAGGGAAACAAACAATTAATTGGGTTAATGAGTTTGATCTAATTGAGGCACATAGCACAAAACCTTGCACCAACACTGGCTAATGCAAGTTTTTGTAATACACATACAATTGAGCAAAGAGTAAGCAATCAACTTGGAAAGTATAAGCTAAATAATTAGTCAAAGTAAATGTTTTTAGATTATTATAATATAATTTTAGATGTGATAGGAAGTTGGTTGTAATCAAATAACTATAAAGTAATATAGGGATGGTTTCAAGATGATTGGGCTGAAAGGGATCTATTTTGGTAATGGTATGGTTTGGTATTGGGGTGTACCCTCTCATTTCACACATCATAGTAATAAGGGTGTCAAATAATTAGCCAAAATACACCATTAACCACATGTTTATACTTGGCCAAAAAACCAAGTGAGCTTCCCCCTTGGTAATGAAATCCTTGGCCTTCGGTAGACAATTGTTAAAATGCTTGTTAGAATTTTGTGATTTGGCCCTGTGTGCATAAAATAGAAAATAGTGACACTAAATGGTATATTGAAAACAACATAATGAGACTATGTGATCTATTATAAATATGCAATCAACAAGAAATTAAAGTGTGAGATAATTACTAGAATATAAGGGTTAGTTCCAACTTTGAAACATAGTACAGTGTTGATTTAGTCGATAGTGTATGTAGAGGATACATAACAAGGTTAACAAGGTCACCCCTATACTTTAAAATAAAAAATATAAAAATTAGCTATGTCTATAGGGTCAACCTAGCTTTCCAAACTACACACAAAATATATAACTACATTGATAGGGTCAACCTAGTTGACTATATAAGGACAATTTTAAAGACTACAAACTATGAAAAATAGAAATATAATAAATGCTATAAATGATAGAGAAGGATAGATTATAACCTTGGGATAGAGGATGCAAAAAAGTGATATTTCTATTGAATAACCTTGATTTATTTTTTTAAATTTTGTTAACTATTTTGAATGGGTCAATCAAGATTTGGAAAAACCTATTACTAATAGCCTAAAAATATACAGGGTCAAATGGGTCAACCTAGTAGTTTGAATCTATCTTTGAAAGTGTAAAAGGTTGACTAGGTTAACTTAGTAGTCTGGATTGGATATCTAAAAGTATAAAAAATTGTATTGTGTTGAATGAGTCAACCTAGTAGCCTGAACCTAGAAAAAGAACATGAATAGATAGAACATAGTCACATGGATGTGACTGTGTTAAACCTATGCACATAAGTCAGAACTATGTCAATATAGTCGACCTAGTATAATGAATATATGATGATAAAAATGATAAAATAATTAAGTAAAATGAAACCTACAAGGGTTAGATTCACATCAGGTTCACTAGAATGTATGCAATTATAAATACACCATGTGTATAAATCAATCATATCTCTAAGAAGATAGATCATACCATACACTTTTGATTGGGGACACATTTTTTAAGCAAGAGCATGACCAATATGGGTATCTTATAGACCTAAATTAGGGATATCTTACCATAATACACCATTCTAAAGAGGGATCCAAAGCATCCAGTCTAACACAATCATTAAAGAAACCTAAAATGGTCCTGAGTTTTGATATTGCACCCATACTAATAACAAGGAAAGTAAATCTAATATAGTGCTCACCAAAGTTTATGGCATAAAGTGGGGGTTATAAAATATAAAACTAAACATGCATAGAAGACATATACTCACATCAATGTATATGGAATCCTAATGCATGGAAGAGAAACACAAATGCATATCTATCTACTCTTATAAAGGAGAAATAAAGTTAAGAATACTTGCCTTTAAAGATGAACCCATTGAGCCTCAATCTCTCCCTTGGACAAGGTAATTCACAAGAGGTTGTGATATTTAAGGATGACAAAGATAACTCAACTGTAGGTTACATAACCTAGAAATGCATCCAAAAGACTTCTTGATAAGACAAGATTCATATCTCCAAAGAAAGTATGGAACCCTAATATTTACTTATCAAGTAGAATGGTAAATAAACAGATGTTCATTCACTCTTAATTCTTTTTCTTCTCCTTTATAAACTATGGAAATCAACTTGTATATATATATAGATTTTACCCTTAACCCTTTCAAAAAATTTGGGCCATAGGGTTGACCTAGTAGACCTAGCACAGTTTTAGATAATAATTCACTAGGTCTTGACCTAGGTTGGCCAAAGGCTAACCTAATTCCTAAGTGAAAATAACCTAAAATTGTATAGGGTTGACCCAATTTACCTAGTATATCAAATTGATAAAATGGGATTTTGATGAGGAAAAAGAGGATAAAATGTAGCAAATGCCTAGAATGGGTATAATAGAGAAAAACAAGCTTAAGGATATTGGTTTCATGAGACAAGTGTCTAAATAACAAGTGGTAAAAGGGAAAATAATCTTGAAAAGAACTAATGGTCTTCCCACCCCTTTCCTAATGCACCGCTTAAGGCATGCACTTAGAGAGATTGAGACTCGATGGGTTCGTGCAAGATACAAAGTGTCAGTAATCAATAAAAAATTGAAAATATTATGTGTATACATGAAGTACCTACTAGACAAGGATTTAGAGCTTGAAACTTTATAGAGATATAAAATGAGATATAGGGTGGTCAAATAAGGTCTTATATCTCTAAGAAAATTTTTAGAGTGGTCAAACCAAGAAAAATTGTATAAGAAAAGGCTATAAGGGCTTGGTGGCTCTAAGAAAGGTCAAGAGTGAAAATGCATGGTGGAAGTAGATAGAAATTTTTAAATGGGTTATATCAAGTGTGATGTGACAATTCAATAAAATACATGCTATTAGATTGTCTTTATGAAACCTATAACAAGATTGTTGTGTTTACACATTGGAGAGCTTGACTAGAATAAACTAGTGGTGAGTAAAGAGTAAAAAGAGATGAATTTGAAAATAAAAATGAGTTGAGGCATGATATTTGAGATATAATAAGGGTGATAATGATATATAGTAATGTATTTAAGGGTTTTAGTGAACAATATTATAGGAAAATGGGTTACAAAGTCTAGAGTCCAAGTAAAAAGACATAAAGTGAAGACTAAACCTTGAGATTAGGCAATGAAATAAAGTAGAGGTTTGGGTGTTCGAGGAGAAAGTATAACTAAAATGAGTTTTAAATAATTTTAAAGATACCTTTGACCCATCCTAAATCCAAGTGCAAGATGAAAATGCACCTATAACCATGCTAAAATGATTTTGAGGACTGACTAGGTATAGGTTAAAGACATGACCTCCAAGCATGAAGTGGGTGCATCTAAGTATGAAATAGTATATTATGACCTAAGATAAAATAAAATTAATGGGATTTATTTTCTTGATCATAAATCACCACCTATAGGGTTTCCATTTTTAGAACATGACCTATAGTTGTGTTTGGTACATTAAAAGATTAGTTATGCTGCTTGAAGGATAAATTGTCTATTCATTAATGAAGATGGAATATGTGATGAATTATAATGGATTAGTTACCATAATAAAATTAAAGGAGAGTGATAAATTTTTATTAAGGCACATTAGCAATGAAAAGGTTCCTCAAGTAAATTGGTCACCTATAGCTATATCGATCTATATCAAAGAAAGATGGTAGCCGTTTTGAATGTAGGTCAGAAAGGATTCTCAAACATCAAATAAGAAACCATATATTAAAAAAAATATGGGATTTTTTTTTTAAATTTATATAAATCATCCTCAATATTAAATGAGAATCTCCACCTAAAACAATAAGGATAATCTCCACCTACATGCACCCTCATTTGGCTTAAATAAAGGCATGGGGTCAAGGTTGATTCTGAGGTGGATTAGGAGTATGAGTCAAAATATTAGAAGATGGTTTGTGGATTAAATTTAATTTAATTTAATATTAATTAAGGATGTGAAATTCATTAAGATATATTAAGGAGGTTCCTCACTAGAAGGTAATAGTCCTAGTCATCTAAGGACCACCTAGGATTTTCACCTACAACAACAAATAAGAAGATAGAGGTTGAGGAGACCTTAGAGGGATTTAAATACATTTAAAATATTATCCTTGGTATAAGGGTGTAATAAAAGTCCTATTGTCTCAAAAAGGGACCAAGGTTGTGAAATGAACAGCCATTCACATCATAGAATTACCTTCAGCCATGTAAAACATAGGCCCATCTCCCAGTTTCTGAAAACGATGAAAGCACAATGGTTTATGGGAGGTTTCCATGATAAAATTAAGGATTAATGAATCAAATTAAGATGTTAATGAGGTCAAGGAATTATTAGGTTTATACTAAATAATATTTAACTCTAAAGATAACATGAAAAGACCACTCAAACCATGGAAAATATAGTCACAGTCCTAACCTGAAATCAAGTTTGGAAAAATTGGAGGTTTGAAGGTGTTAAAGAGGTGGTATAACCTCAAAAAAATTTAAATATGGTGTTTTTAACCTATTATATCCCCCTATTGATAAGGTAGATATCTTTTTTTTTTATCAGACTTGAGGCACTCTCCATGAAAATTCAGGTAGCCTTTGGCAACCTTGGAGAAATTAGTGTTTTTAAAGCACCTATAGGTGATTTAAAGTTATAAAATTTGGTACATATAATATTATTTAACATATAAAATATATTAATTCCAACATAAATTTAAATATAATACTATAAACACTCACTATTTTGTTACAAACCTCATTCAATCATAATCAGTGATGCATGCAAATAGTTCACTAGCAAATTTTGAGAAAAATTCATCTAAAAGTCTATAAAAGTGATATATAGATATGAAAATTTGTAATAATTATTTTAATTAGTTGTTATATTCATACATAATATTATTTTTGTCACATCCATAGTGGAATTATCTATTATTTTGTCATATTCATGTGCTTATCTGTTGATAACCACCATTAGAGCTTGGAAGGTTTCTGAAAAGTAATGGTATGGTATAAGTTGTTTTGAATTTTTGGGATATTTATAAGGTAATTTATGGTTTTTTAAATTATTAATACACTTTATGAGATCATCCAAACTCTTTGTTTCATACAAAGATGCCCTTGAGGGCTAGCTAAAGGATGCAAAACATAGGCCTTTGTGTATAGTTTGAATCTTTGCATGTTTCAAAGTTTTTTTGAAGCACCATATGATTGATGGAGTTATTTCAGGTCTTTTAAAAAAAATTAAATTAGATAAATACAATGGTAAATTCTTATTGGTCTCTCAATAACTAATTCCAAATTTTCAAGTCTAAGACACCTATTTGAGCCCTCTTTAGATGCTCATATATTTCACCACATAAGGAGTTGGGGAAAATTATTCTAGTATGTTTTAAGGATACATGTTTAATTTAAATAATTATTTATTTATTTAAATTAATATGATTATGTTTATGAACTATCATTAAGACTATAAGCAGGTCCAGAATCCATACAGAATCCCACAAGCAAAATTTTTACATATATATTATTGTCACCAAATATTGTACCCTATAATAGGTTTTTAAATCCTATTCTATATTTGGTAAAAATTGGAACACTTCAAAGTATGTGGGTGTACCTATGGTTTAAGTGAGTATTTATATTTAAGGGCTAGGTCCCTAAATATATCTTGATGTACTTTTACTTATGCTAACTATTTACTTCTATGGGGAAAGGGATATATATTGCATGAAATAAACCTATTATATAAGGGTGATGCACTAATATTTCTTCCAAATGAACATTTTACTTATTTCAAAAAGAAACAATGCTTACAACACTAGCCTAAGAGTTCTAGAATGCACTAGCATTAGTGTTTCAATATGAAGGTGAGATTCATGAAGACTATCCAAGGTAAGTAAAACCATAGATCAGTTGTAGATACTAAGGTTAATTATAAACTTAAGATAGATTCATACACATAAATATACTTCATATGACCTAATAGGTTGAAATAACTTTCATCTAACATGTAAGGACTAAGAGAAAGTTAGGATAGATTGATATCACTTAGTTATTCACTATACATTTCTTCACACACTTTACCAAGATGAGATATGAACTCAAAAAAATTTACATTTATTATTATAAAGAAAAGTGAAATGTCAAAAATATCAAGGATTTTCCATACATGGCATGGTATTATATTAAAAAGGCCAAAATTATAGCTACTTATAGAATTGGAGGAGAAGGGAATGAAGTAAATAATCTTGAAGGTCACAATGCCCCATGTCAAGATATGAGAACCAATTACATTAAAATGGAATGGAGTGTGAAATAGACCACTAATGTTTCCTAATACAAGTGTATATATAAACCATGACAAAATATCTGAAATGGTGTGAAGACTCTTCAGTTAGCCTTTGTGAAACTGCCTTCATCATGGATCATCTTTCGAGCATTTAAAAATGAATTAGGAGAGTTAACACATATGTTATTATAGTCATAAATGTTTTCCTAGTTATTGGATATATTTTAGACACTTGTATTTACGATGTGTAGTCATTTATTTGTCTTTTGGACTTTTTTTTCCACATCTAATAGTCACTATTTATCTTGGATCTTGATTGAGCTTTCATGAAGATGTATGAATCTGAAGTGCTTACTTTGCTACAAAATCCTTTGATCCTACATGGATACCTATGTTTAATTTAATTTCCATGTTATTCATTATATTTTAAAATATGTCTATAATTAGTTATAAATGTAGTCTCATATTTTCCATCTATGATCTAGTCAAATTTATACTATTGATCTCCTCTGGAGTCTCTTCAATTCAAATTTCAACGTTGTTCATTGATCTATCACCCAAGAATTTGATATTATGGCATTTGGTAGCATTACATTATTTTCTTGGAACTTGTTGTTATCCCATCTAATTTATGTTCTTGTACCACTTAGTAGTCTCAAATTATATATAGGCTCCTTTACCTTTAACTCAATGTGCACTATTGATCTTAGTTGCTCAATTAAATGTGTGCCATTAATCCTAGTCTATAAGACCAAATGCATGTTTTTGATTTGATTTTATAGTTAAAACATGACACTTGGAATAATGCAATTTGATCTCATGATCCTCTAACTCTTTGAACCTTACTCACACCATTGGATCTCCACTTCATGATTAAATATGCACCATTGATCTTGTGTCCCAGTATTTGAATGTAGATCATTGATCCTATTCGCATGAGTTAATGCATGTTGATATTTGATCCAGTCACTTTTTGAATTTTTTACCCTATTAAACACCCACATGCCATAGATATTATCTTTATTGAATGTCATTTTACCACTTGGAAGCTTTACATTTGATTTGAAGATCCTTTAGAGATTTTTAACTTAAACGGTTAGTTCCCTAAGCCTAAACTTGACATCCCCATGCACATCTATCTCTACTAGTTCAAATTTAAATGCTTATATCTTAAGATAAAAATAACATCAAGACATGAAATTTATATAGGATTATATTTTCACAAAAATCATCATGTATATGAAGTATTTTTGTCTTGAAAGGGTTTTTAAGCACACTTGTAAAATGTACAACTAGACTATCCTATCCATTCTTATATGACATGCCATGATGGTCTAAGCCCATAGATGACTCCTATTGACATAAGACTAAATTATATCATGAATAAGGTTATAATGGAACTAAATGACATAAAATAGACCACAACACAACTTATGACACCATGTTCCACCACTATATCAAGTCTTAACTATAGGGGATTGACCCATTTTGACTTGTGGTCAAAATGGTCAACATTATTGGTGATTTCCCAAGGGTGGTATGCTTGTTATACCATGAAAAATTGCCTAATACTATCCATTAGGATATGTATTCAATTTTAAATATATTTGATACATAAATTTATTTTAATAACACACCAAATAAAAAATAACAACAAGAATAACACACAAGACAAGAAACTAAATAAAGATACACATGTGCTTCAACTAGACCGCTTAGGGAACACCACAACTAAAAGAAAAGATACACACATATTATACTATTTACAAAACCTAATCTTGAGGTGAAAAATCTGATCATACCTCAACTAGGGTCAAAAAGGTTCCCCTAGCATCTTTATCACTTTGTGAAGACAACCTAGCATGAGGAGCATGATCATAAATAAAGATACACATGTGCTTCAACTAGACCGCTTAGGGAACACCACAACTAAAAGAAAAGACACACACATATTATACTATTTACAAAACCTAATCTTGAGGTGAAAAATCTGATCATACCTCAACTAGGGTCAAAAAGGTTCCCCTAGCATCTTTATCACTTTGTGAAGACAACCTAGCATGAGGAGCATGATCATCACCAATCACTTTCATATGTAGGTGATTAAGAATCCTATCATCTTTGAATATTATTAGGTATACAATTAAACTATATAGGACCTTCATAAATGATATTTATTGATATTTAAGAGCCTTTTTTAGAGCTAAAATCCTCTTGATCATTTCCATATATGGTATACATCCCTCATATTGTAGAATAAGAATGATGACAACTACCTCAACCTTTATATCTTCTTGCACAAGATATACTTAATGATTGGGAGTATAAATTTATTATTATTTATTATCCAACCACTTTTAACATATCTCAATATTAGATAGATCTCCTAACTATCCTTTAGGCACACTAACTTTTGCCTTGACCTCACTAGGCCCCTCTATGACTATAAGATATTGAATATCATATTGTTGTCCATCTTCCTTAACAACATGCCCTTTACTTTCATAATTTATAGAAAACATAAGATCTTTCTCATTAGTTTCATCATCAAACACATCACACATACATTTCTTGTGAGAAGAAGGAATATTACCAATCTTGTAAAATTCTTAACATATGACCTTAAATCTTAGCCATAAGTCATCCTCCTTTTATTAATGAGTATCATCATGTAGAGCATCTTCATAAATATTAGGAATGAAAAAATCATTCCTACTATGGTGATTTATTATAGTCATCAACCTATGATCATCATACTCATGAATCATATATTTTCACTCAATAGTATAAGAATGTTTGTCGCTTACCTCAGCTCCTTCAAATAACTCCTCATGCATGATGTAAGTCCTAAGATTATTTTTCTCAAAGTATGTGTAAGGATCATGATAATATGAATATACACCATAATAATTGAAAAATATATCATAAATTCCATCAAGTTTAGAATCATCATCATCCACATTAGATTCTTCCTTCTCATAAACAACACAATTCAAATTAGAACTAGTTTCAATGTAAGGTTCAATGTGAAACCTTACAAGAGGCTAAGTTATAATGGTCAATTTGGTCCCATGCCTTGTCTAAAGGCTAAGAAGGACAAATAATCTAATAGATAGACACCAACATTAGTTTCAAAGTCTCTTGACAAGGAGATTGTAAAGTGAGATGGGAGGTCAATAATAACTATATCCTGAAGGATAGGAAAGCTAGGACAATCATGCAATAAAGCCTTCAAGTTTTTTATCAACCCTATGATATTATTATGTGTACCATATAATTATATCACTCCTTTTCTATGGGGCTCATATTATATTCCCAACTTATTAGATACAACTTTGGGCATGAGTGAGGTAGATGTTCCACTATCAACTATGTAATTGTGAGGTAAAATGGTTGAGGTTTCTTAGTCCTAGTAGATGATTCAACAATAATGTTAGGAGTATTTTAAAGGAAAACATGTCTATTAATTTTATTTGAAGATGAAGGAGTAGTATGAATAATATAAAATTTCTTTTGTAACAACCCTTTTTGTATAGGCATATAAAGGACATCCCATAAGGAAATAGATGATTTAGTACTTTTCAAGAAATCCAATATGTTAAGAGAATTAGTAATCACATTTTATTGAGTCCTTAGAGGTAAATAATTACATTAAACTTGAGTAATAGAGGCACATTGAACAAAAATTACCACATTTTGACTTGATGGAGATGTAGGAGCTTTTATAGCTGTCACACTTGTAGCCATGCCTTGCTTCCTTATAGAAGGATTAGATGAGTATGTGGGAATGTTTTTACCACCTCTTATATCCTTCCTCTTGGATCTAGTATTATTTGAAATATAGGATCTTTATTCAGTAAAAATGTGTCTTCCACTAAGAAGTTAGTTAAGATTTCACTTTGAGGCTACCAACCCTCATTAACTTGCATCATCACTTCATCTTTAGCTGATAGGAGGGTAGTAACTCCTCCTTAAGAAACAAGAGATTTATCTTTATTCTCATTAGGATCCATCAATTGGCCTTGGTAGTAATTTTATCCATGAAAAAAATTTATATGCACAAGTATCATATCTCTTACATTGGTGGTGGAGTTAGCATTGTACACATTACTAGGCCTATTCGAGTTAGGCTACCATTGATCTCTTTCTATTCCAAATTTTTGATGACATTATTATAGATATGGGTAAGGATTATAATATGCACTTGGTTATATTTTATCTTTCCTAAGTTGAGATCCTATCATTTTAATTTCTTCATATTTATTAATGGCATTATCTTTCTTCGTAGGAGTAGCTCTAGGCTTAGTGTTAGCATTAGGAATTTGGGCCACATTTGAAGTGTTAGTAGAAGTATAAGACAATGAAGGCATAGAAACCTTTGGAGGCAACCTTCCAACTTGGATGAGACCATTTTAAATTTTTTTTCAAGTTCATATGATTTAGGAAGAGTGGAACCACTCATGGATTGAAGCATGATAGTAATTTTAGTACTGATGATTTTCAAGTAAGTAGAGAAGACAAAACTAGTAGGTGGTATTATGAGAGGAGGTAATCTATACCAAATATTTTGAAACCTCTCATTGAAGTCATGCATTACTTCCTGATGACTCATTTTGATCACATTAAGATGATTTATAAGAGAGGTATGATCACTTTCATCTTCAAATCTAGAAGCCAATAACACTCCAAAATCTTCCCATGATGTGATACATCCACCTTATAGAGTCCTATACCAATCAAGATCTTTCCCTATAAGAGACATGGAAAGGAGCCTAATGGTAATTTTCTCTTGAGTAAAATTGTAGAAACTACAAAATTTGGAAACATCCCTAATGTCTTCACAAGCTGTAATATGACTCTCACCATTGAATGTAGGTACACCTTTTATGGCATTAGGGGAATGTTATCATAGACTTGAAGATGGATTGGATTTTTAGTATTGAAGGTAGGAAAAACATGAGGTCTAGCCATGTTTTATTAAAGATCTTAAATTTCCTCAATTTCTTCAATCTCTTCTTCTTTAGAAAAATCTACTGGTTCCTCAAAGGGAAGATTAGGATGAGGGTACTAAACTTGAAGAGGAAGTTTAGGCTGAATAGGTAGATTAATGGGGTTGAACATTCTAATAAAGGATGACCTAGTGATAACAATGAATTATAAGAGTAATTTTATGATAAAATAATGGTCTTGAAATAGATTTGACTTGATGGAGTTTCCAAATGTTGAGTAGCACACCAATTTGTAGTTGATGTTATTAAGACCAACATTCACCTTGACAAGTTATCTTGAAGACAATGGGTCCCACCAAGCATGCTAAAATTATTGTCATTAAATATTGCACCCTAGAAGAGGATGTTCAATCCTCTTCTAGATTTGGGTAACATGGAAACACTTCCATGTATATAGGTGTACCTATGGTGGAAGTGAGCCTCTAGATTTAAGGACTAGCTCTCTGAATATATCTTGAAGTAGTTTCACCTATGCTAACTATTTGCTTATGGGGGGAAAAGGATAGAGGTTACATGAAATAAACATATTCTAGAAGGGCGATGAGCCAAGATGTCCTCCACATAACCTTTGTACCTGTTTAATAAAGAAACAATGACTACAACACTATCCTAAGAGTCCTAAAATGCACTAGCATTAATGTTTCAATATGAAGGTGAGATCTAAGGTAAGTAAAACTATAGATCAGTTTTAGATACTATAGATAATTATAAACTTAAATAAACCTCATATGACTTGATAGGTTGAAATTACTTGCATCAAACGTGGAAGAATTGAGAGAAAGTGATGATAGATTGATATCACCTAGATATACACTATACATCTCTTCACACACTTTAACAAGATGAGATATGAGCTCAAAATAGATTGCATTTATTTTTATAAGGCAAATTGAAATGTAAAAAATAGTAGGGATTTACCATATATGGTGTGGTATTATATTACAAAGGCCAAAATGGTATATACTTATAAAACTAGAGATTGAGAAGAAGAGAATGAAGTAAAGAATCTCAAATCTCACAATGCCACATGTCAAGACATGAGAACTAGTTACTTTATAGGGGAACAAAGTGTGAAATAAACCATGAATGTATCCTAAGATAAATGTCTATATAAACCATGAGAAACTCTCCAAAATGGTGAAGAGACTCTTTAACTAGCCTTTGTGAAATTTCCTTCATCATGGATCATCTCTCAAGTATTTAAAACTAAATTAGGAGAGTTGACACATATGCTATGACAATAATAGACATTTTCCTAGCTATTTGATGTCTTATAAACACCTATATTTACCATTTGAAATTATTCATTTATCTCCTAGACTTCATTCTTCACATTTGGTAGTCATTATTTATCTTGGATCTCAACTAATCTTTCATGATGGTGTATGAGTCTAAAGTTTTTGCTTCATTAAAAAATCCTTTGATCCTAAATGGTGCCTATGTGGCATTCCTTTTCCATGTTGCTTATTCCATTTTAAAATATGCCTATCGTAATTTATACATGTAGCCTCAAATTTTCCATCTAGAATTTTGTAATATTTAATCTATCAATCTCTTTTGGATTCTCTTCGATTTGAATTTCGATGTCATCCATGGATCTATGACCCAGGCATCCAAGATTATGACATTTGGTAACATTACAAGATTTCTATGGATCTTGTTATGAGAATATCTAGTTCATATGATTGTGCTACTTGGTAGTCTCATGTTTGATTTGGGATCCTTGACCTTTGACTAAACATGAACCATTGATCTTAGTTTCTCAATTAAACATTTGTCATTGATCCTAGTTTGTAAAATCAAATGCACACCATTAATTTGTTTATCTAGTTAAAACATGACACTTGGCATAATAGTATTTGATCTAAATATCCTCTAACTCTTTAAAACTTGTTTATACTATTGGATATATAATACATGATCAAATGTGTTTCATTGATTTTGGGTCCAAGTATTTGAATGTAGATCATTGATCCTATCTACACGACTCAACACATGTCATTGATCTTTGATCTGGTCACTTTTTAAATTTTTGACCCTATTAAGAATCAACATGATATTGATCTTAGATTTATTGAATGCCATTTTTCCACTTGAATTTTTTATTTTTGATCTCAAGATCCTGTAGACATTTTGAACTTAAATGGTTAGTTCTTGAAGCCTGAACTTGACATCCCTACACACATCTATCTCTGCTAGTTTAACTTTAAATGATTATATCTTGAGATAGAAAGTTCATCAAGACACAAAATTTACAAAGGATGATATTGGAATGAATATAATAATTTCCATGTATTATTTTTTTCCTAAAAGGTTTTCTAAGTACACTTG
This sequence comes from Torreya grandis, assembly GCA_037957365.1. Classification (NCBI taxonomy): domain Eukaryota; kingdom Viridiplantae; phylum Streptophyta; class Pinopsida; order Cupressales; family Taxaceae; genus Torreya; species Torreya grandis. The sequence goes on along the minus strand of JARHVA010003768.1, from coordinate 537,447 downwards.
TAAAATGTACAACCAGATTGCCTTGTTCATTCCTATGAGACATGTCATGATAGTCTGACCCCCTAGATGACTCCAAATGATATAAGCATAAAATAGATCATGACTAAGGTTAGAATGAAATTAAATGACATAAAATAAAACATAAAAAACCCTATGACACTATGTTCCACCCCTATTTCATGTCTTAACTATAGGGGATTGACCCATTTTGACTTGTGGTTAAAATGGTCAACACATATCTTTGTACCATTTTTGCATGGTAACCCAAACTTCTCAAAATAGTTGAAGGGATATATGGAATGAATATTCATGGAAATAAGTTATGTAATGGATTTATATATATTATGAATAATTTTCAAGAAGGTAGGCTTATCTGAGCTACCAAAGACCCTATTTTAACCAATTTTGGGTTTTTAAACTCATAATTCCATTAAATGACCTAGAATCACTTATAAACCACTTGTAACATGCATAAGACTATCTAAATATCATGTTTGACCTATTTTGTAAAAAATATTGGCACATGTGGGGTACCTAGGAGGCCCATAATGGCCTAAAATGCCTATTTTTGTAGGTCCTCAAAGACAAAAATGGTATAAATGCATATAAAAGTCCTAATGGGACCTAAATCAACATTATATGGAACTTGGATCCCTTACTAGGGATTTCTAGGGTGCCTTGCTAAGCTAAAAGATCAAAAACCCATGTTTTTTTATAATTCGTGAATGGTTGCAGGTTTAATCAATATTTCCACCATTATTTTAGGTATTTAAGGTGGTAAAAATCTTCATTTTATTCCTCAAAATAATTCTATGGATGTCTCAAAGCCTTCTATAGGTCCAAAAGTGGTTCTCATGGTGATAAATGGCCTTGGGAGAAGGTTCTAGGGAAGCTAATTGAAGGTGGCTTGAGCTTGAAGACCTCCATTAGTGGAGTCCAAGAGAATTATAGGTTTCATGATGTCTTTTTTAGGTTATAGGAGTAAATTTGAGTTTTAGAAAAAAATAAAACATCAAAAAGTGAGAACTAAAATTTAACCTTCAAGGTCAGTTGCAAGCATCAAATGCTAGATCACTAACAATGTTGAAAAGTGACTTCTAAAAGATAAGTAAAATGGGACATAGAATTAAATTAGAGGATTTTTTGGAGTTTAGGAGTTTCTTTGAGCATTCAATGAGGCTTTTAGAACTTTTAAGAATTTTTTCAAAGTTAGTAGAGTGTGACATCATCTTCCTCAAAGATTTTTGTCTTCTAGTGCCTTTTTAGGGTAATGGGAGAGCTTGAAGACCCTTTTAACCTATTAATATTAATTTTATAAGAGAGGATAAGTGATTAAGTAGTTAAAATTTTGTTGAGATTCCATGGAAGGTGTTTGAGTGATATTTATTGAATTCTGAGAGCTTTATTTTCCTCTTTCTTCCCTTTTCTCCTACATATCCCTTTTCTTCCCCATTTGTAAAGATATTATATCATTTGACAAGGAAAAAAACTATAATTTTTTTTAAAAATAGGCTTTTTAATTAATAAAACAACTTTTTTGCATGTCTCTTTCTTGCATCTAGTATTCTAATCAGTTTGTGTATGATTGCTTTGTGGAAAGGTATTCTTCTTTGGTAATTATCCTTATTTTTTGCCATTTTTTAGGTATTATGCCATTGTTTCAAGTATAAAATTATAATTTTTTGGTCATTAATGAATTTATATTGTGATTTTGATACTCTTTCATGCTTCATCTCTTGTTTAATGGGTCTAGTTTTAGAAATATTGATGCAAAATGCCCAATTTAAGAGATTGTGTGAGTAAGGGTTATCTTTGAACTACCTTAGTGTTAGTTTCATGAAATTTGGAGTGTATTTTTTTTTATGAATGAAATTATTTGTTTTTTTAGTTTTCCCTTGCAATCCTTCTATCCATTTTCCAAGAAAAATTAGTAGTTTAGGTGAGCCACTTATTGACCGATTTTGACTTTTTGGTCAAAATAAGGCACCCCTGATAAAAAGATTCATTTTTAGGTATATAAGGGGGTATAATATACTGTCATAAGGTGTTTCATATATAAATTAGTTTCAAGTTATGTTATAATAACTTTGGTCATTAGTTCTCTAAGGTTTATTTATCATTTTGAGTCTTTTTAAGGGGTCAAATAGGTATGTTTAATGCTTTATATGGCTTAATTAGGAAATGTACAAGTTTAAATGGGTGATTTAATGAAAAATGTGTTCAAAATGTCTTAATTAACTGAAAAAACTGAAAATATGTAGGTTAATCAAAAGAAAGTTAGTTTTCATAAAGAAAAAGAAGAAAATGACACGTGTGGATACTTGGGATGCATGCCACATGTGAAGAGGCCATGGAATGTCTCTCCATATTCATAAATCTCGTATAAATTATTTTTTTTATCTGAAAATCAAAATTTGAATCCAAAAATATTCTATCTCTTTTTCATCCTTCTTGGCATAAAGAAGTGACTTTCAAGTTTCCACTTGTTACGACGAATAGAAAGGGTTTCAAAAAGCATTCCTTTAGGAGATGATTATAAAATTAGAGAAATTAAAATACATATAATAATTTTTATAAATGGACAAATGTGCTTCATGAACCATCCATTTTAAGTGGACTATGTAAATTTTCTAGTTGTTCAGTGCACCCTTCATGTTTTGGTCTTGTTTCAGCAACTTTGTATGTTTCAAATGTTAAGATTGATTCTAAAGATTTTTTTTCCTCATATAATGATTCAAAAACTTTTTTTCATGTTTCAAGTGGTTTTTAAATGCTGAACAACTCAATTTTTAGGAGGATACACCATTTTACATTATGAAGAGTTTTCACCAATTCAAAGGAGTTTTGTGCTTTGTTATGGCCTCAAGGGTTTGTGTTAATGTCTTCAACATGTTTTAGAGTCCTATTTATCTTATATTTATCTTTAAATTTTAGACTTCAATTAATTCTCATGACATGAAAGATCACATCCCACATCAACAATCACTTGTAATCCTTGTTTGCTTTATATGATGTGTTTACAAGAAGCTTTTCACTATGATTAGATAGTTTGAAGTTGGTTATATATCCTCATGATTTTATAAACCTATTTTAATAATTGGCATGATTTATAGGTATTCCAATTGGGTTAAAACATGCATCATTTTTCGTTTCTTCTCTCTTGCTATCTATATGCACATAATCCTTACCTTTATATAGCTTGACAAAGAGCTAAACACCCTTTCTAAGTGTTGAAATGAGTGATTTAACCGGTCTCTTATCTAATTAATAATGAATATATCATAAAAAACCTATAAAATTTTCTAGGATAGTATGCAACCATGGGGAAGTCTTTCAAGGATAAGGTCTACAAGTTTTAGGGATCCTTCCCCTAAAGACACAGAATAGAGCACCCTAGTTTTCTATTAAGATATCATGATAGAGTATCTAGAGGCTTTGAGGTACCTAAATGGATAAAACTTGTAGATTATACATGGGATAATAGCTTCAATAAATTATTAAGGTGACTTAATCACTAGTTTTAGTTTAGGAGGATTCAAACTTGCATACCTTACCACTAATTTCTTGCATTGAAATCTACAGGATTGAAACTCCAAAGTGACCCAACCCCAAGATGGTGGTTTTAGACCTTTCCTTAATGATTGAAAATTTATGTATGATTAGGGTGACATTTTTATTCAAAGGGTCCAAAAATATAGGTTGATCCATGACTATTTATTGTTAATGCTCAACCATAATCTATAGACAGGCTTGAAAGGTATACCTACAACTGGGAGTGATAACTATGACCCAAAATGGAGTTTTGGGAGTGTTTTAATCATTAAAAAGTGAATGGATGACAAATAAAAAACTAATTGATTTTGTATTTACAAATAAACCTATAAAAAACTAATAAAAAACCTCATATGTCTTTAATGCAATCTACATCTAAGTCAAGAATGGGTATAGGTAGTGTTGATAGAGAAATGAAGCGTGAAAGTTGCCAAGGCATAACTTGACCTTAAATTAAATAGATTAATGAAAAGTGAATATATGATAATTGAAGGAAGTTTTGGTCATTATTTTTAAGATAATTTATACAAAGCATGCCTATAGGTAGGACCTTAACAGTAAAGTGTCTTAACCTTGTAGGATATAGAAAAATGTTTCTAAATTAGATACCCCAAATGATATTTAGTACTATCAAAGAAAGTTTATAAAACCTATATGAATTTTTAGACATAAAAATTTATTCAAGGATTATTTTTCACATTATATAAAATATCTAAGTGAGCTAACATTCATCTATAGGCAGGGGCAAGTTGATGTCTCAGTCTTGACAATACACTTAGCTTTAGGAAGAAGAGGTGTATTGGTAAGCTAATGAGAGATCAACCTAGATGACTAAGTGAGTAACCATCCCAATATGGATGTTTATGACTTCATGAGACTCTTTTGAGAGAGATATAGGACTATAAATATCCCTAAATAGCCTATTTTAACCTACAATTTAGACAAACAAGATGATACAAACAATGTGTTAGTATTGAGTTTTGAGGGGGTTCTCAAAATAGTCAAGGTGTTTACAAGTATTATTATGTATTTATTAATCACAAAAGGCTTGAAAATTATGCTATTATCACCATGAATAAGCCAATTACAAAAAGAATAACCTACAAGCACAATCAGGAGCTTGGCAACACATTCAAGAAGTGAAGAAAATCTTGATACCTAAGGTGAAAAACTAAAATAAAACTTATGATAGCAAAATTTAAATGAATTAAAAGATTTTTAAAAAACATTTATCTAATATAAGGCATAAATTAACCTACAGGTGCCCCTATTTTGTGAAACTTAGTTAGAGGATGCATGTTATTTAAAAATGTAGAGTGTATGAAAGATAAGTCGATGGTTAGTGTCTAGATTCAGGTTAATAAACACTCTATAATGATTTTAAAAAGGTAAATATAAATATAAAATTGGAAAATAAGCAAATAGTAATTCTAAAGTAAGCTAAACATAGTCCATTTTGACATTTATTGCACACAATTTTATACCTAGGAACCAGTCTTGAAATTAGAAGTTTTGAGAGGTCAAATGATATGACCTAAGCCTAAAATTTTATGTGTGAGGTCCTTAAAACTATATTAATGTCCTTATATGTTAATTGTTTTTATATAATGTGGTAAGTACCCCCTATTTTATCGTAGACAAGGGGCACTTCTCCTCATGCAATCACTACCAGTAAAAGGGAAAGGTGTGTTAGTGTAAGGCATAAAGATGTTTGAAACTTGAAGGCAGATGTAAGAGGCTAGAAAATATATATTTAAATAATTTAAAATAACCATATATTAATGAAACCCAATATAATATCTTAAACCCTCAGTGGAACAGTCAAACGTAAAAGTAGGATTGAAGGCTAATGCCCAAGCAAGAAGTCATCCATCAGTCTAACATGAATTAATCTTAGATATGGATTTAATCATGTTCATAGGGTAATTATATAATTTTTTGAGATAATTATATGAAATTTAACCTATAAAACTCACCTTGAGCTTCAAAATCAAAAAAAGCCGAATAGGCATGGTGAAACCTAGTGCCCAAGTGGGGAGTCCATCACACTTATAGCATTAGGTGAACATTATAATCCATTGGATCATGTTTTTGAATTCAATGCAGATGTATTAAATATTTTGGGAGTAAAGGAATTCATTAGGAGAACCATTTTTTGGTTGAAAACCATCTTAGACTTGTGAAAAAGAGAGAAAGAAGCTTAAAGGCCATTTTTAATTGCTCACATATTTCATGATGCTATACATGAGAGCCAAAGGAGTTAGGGGATGTTAAAAGGGGTATTATAGGCCATATTTTTGGAATTTTTTCTCAATTTGGATTTCCCAAATTTATGAAAAATTGTTAAGACCGAAAATAGGCCCAAAACCCTATTAAACCCTTACTAAGGACCAGTCTTGGAAAATTGAGTTGGAAAGCTACTCAAATGGAATAGTTTGCCTGAAATAGTTTACCTAGAATAGTTTTTTGATGATGAATATTTTTTATTGAAGACTATGGATTCCTAACTTGTGGTCTCATTCTTTCACCTTGTTTATAGTTGGAAAACTTCTTCTAGTAGGGCATGTGATGTGTTCTAGGAGATGTTAAGGTTTAAGTGAGTTACTATTTTCATTAGTGACCTCATAGGCATCTTGTATATTCATCTTAGCATTGTGAAGTCATCTATGACCTCATAATGTAACATTGATGTGAGAAGAGCAATATTGAAGGAGTGTATGTTTTAGTTTTTTTCATGGTCTCAAGTGTAAAATGCAATTGGTTGGAAGTCATCAAACTAATTTGGTGTATCATCTCCTTAGTTTGGATTTGTTTTTACTTATCTATCTCTCTTTTCACCCACCAAATTTAGTAATAGTAGTATTAGTCAAGTGGTACTACAAGGGAGCTATCCCTATCTAGAGATTCACCTCATTCCTTAGGCTACCTACAAGCCTAAAGGTGATTCCATTATGCCACTTAGATGAGGAGAGATTTACATCACCTAAAAAACTGTAAATCCAAGTAAAAATAGTTTTCGGCATGCCCAGTGGGACTTTTGTTCCTAGAGTTAGAGGATTTTCGGTGGTGTCCTTTAACACATTTGCCTTTAGAGGCATATTTTCAATCATCAATGACAACTCTAAATACATATCAGTGGGTCAACTAGACCAAGTTATCCTTTAAATATTTATTGTAACATATTTATTTGTGTTCCATTTTTCAATGAAGATTAATGGCTGACCTTGGATTTGAGTTTTATCCTCTACAAGTTGGTGAAACATATCCATCTTTTCCCATTCCCTATCAATATGAATAAGTTCTTGGACAAGCTTTTTATGATCATTATCAATCATAATATGACCATATGCATCCCTTTCATGAGTTGTATCAATCTTATAACTAGCCTTCTCAATGTTTTATTCCTCCTAGTCGACCTAATCCTTTCTCCAATCAATCCATTTCCACCTTCAAACAAGCACTTTTGAGCTATGAAAGGTATATGTTGTAGCTTGATACTCGAAGGGGATGTGGTCAAAGGATTCCTAATCATTCCATACATCAAGTGAGAAATGCATTAGAGTTATTTGAGAAAGAGTGGTCACCTATTGAGAGACCCAATTGGCAAAGGCTCACAAGTGAGATGCTTGATGTGAGTGGTTTATTATCTTGCTCAGAGGATATGCTAGAATTTCATGAAAGGTAACCTCACCATAACTATCATCCTTCATATCCATTTGCCCAAGTTTCATACCAGCCATACATGACCCCTAATCATGAGCCAAACCAAGCCTATCAACGTAATATTCTTCCTAATCAGTTGTAGGAGAGTATTGAAATGGAAAGTCTTATGTTTGAGGGCAATCTTGATATGCAAATTGAGTTAACTAACATGCATATGCAATAGTCTATATTGGTAGAAAAGGAAGTAGAGTTCAAGAATAACTTTCCCTATCACATACCATCCCACCACCTCAAAAAGAGAATCATAATCCCAATATCCTAAGTTGGAGAAAAATAATGGAACCATGGGGAAATAATAAGGAGAAAAGTCTTAACCAAGAGTTCAAAATTAAGAAGACATCTAATCCTAGTGTCCTAAGTTGGAGCAAGATATTAGAGTCATGGGGTAAGAAAGAATATGGAAGAATTTTACAAGAGTGTGAAGTCTATAATGGATTTGATCCTTTACAATTCCCTCCCACCCTTCCTTAAGAATCCTCTTCTACTTCATGGTAGCCTTCATGCAATCCTTATCCCCATGATTATTCCTATCAACTTCAAGAGAAGCTTTTCAAAGGGAACATATCCAAGAAAATAGAGGAATTAGAAGTAAATATGAGATTGATAAGTCAAGGTGAAGTGTAAGTTTTATACCTAAAAGAGGATCATATGCCTAAAGACACCCCATCTCCCCTTCCTCAAGAGATTCGAAAAGAGTCTCTTACCTTACATTCTCAATATGACCTTGAGCTTTATATTCCACATCTACCAACTAGTTCATATTGTCATCATCATATCACCCTTTGTCTTGATGGACTAGTGGTGTGGGAACTAAAAGAGGATCAGCTAGTTGATAAATAAAGAGAAATCTTTCTTAAAGAAAACCCACCTCCTTGGTGGCCTTGTTGGGCTAGATCACAAGATTTTAAGATGCCTAGTATTGATATCACCTTGAAGGAGGTTGAAGATATTCCAAACCTTGAAAACATAAATTATATTGTAGGACATGAGACATAACTTGACAGCCCTTAAAAGGTCCTAAGTGTTGAATAAGAGGTGAGTCCTATTGAATCTCTTCCCTTGGTTAATGATGAAGAATGTTTTCTTTATGTTGAAGAACCTATCTTGAGAAAGGAAAATGAAGAGGAACATGCTCAATTTATGGATGATAAATAAGACCTCATGAGTGTTTATGAGGAATAAATCACCATAGGGACTCCCTTTGGTGAACAAAAGGATAATTCACAAGTTTTTCCCTCCATATTTGATAAAGAAGAAATGATCATTAATGCTTTTGTCACTTTCAAGATACCATGGATGGACTAAGAGAGGTTATTAATAATAATTTATATGAATTTTTTGAAGTCATGAGAGTAGGTTATACCCTCTTCAAGGAGGATATGAGCTGGTCAAAGATGGAGAAGGAGATATTGGTACACAAGTAAGTATGCAAAGAAAAACATCCTTTCAAATATATCTATTTAAGAGGAATATGCATTTGATGATGACATGTCATAAAGATAGGATATAATCATCTAAATTATTTGGGAGAAACACATCATATCTTGAGAGATATATCAAGCTCTTATTATCCTCAATCTTCCAAAGAACATGAAACAAATCATCATGGAGACATGCCTACTAAAGAGATGCAAGTTGAGCATGAGATGAAGAGTGGGTACAATAATGAATTGTGTGAAAATATTCAAGAGGAATATGTATTAATTTGAGACATATTTTAGGATGATATATTTGAGATCAAAGCAAGTGAAGTGTCAAGGAAGAGGTCTGATCCACAAAGCATTTAATTCAAATAGAAGCATGCTTGGGACTTTGTTTCATCTTATCACGAAGATGATTCAAGAGGTTTTCATTTTGATCTTGGAAAGGAGGTTTTTTAAGTTTTTATTTTTTCACAATAGGTTTTTTTCTTGTTCTTCTACGTGCTTATGCACATGTGTGTGTCTTGTGTGTTTACTTTCTTGGTTGTGTGTGTCCTTTCCCTTTGTGTGGCTGAGGTAGTCACTAGTTATCTTATGTTGATAAAACATGAGTCGATGGTATTACTTAGATTATCCCATAATCCCAATTGAATAATAAGGCTACTAGTCTACTTGGTATAACATGCATACTACCCCTATGAGTCACTAATTTATTGACCAATTTTGACTTTTTGGTCAAAATAGGGCACCCCTAGTAAAAAATTAATTTTAGGCATATAAATGGGTATAATATATTTTAATAAGGTGTTTAATAGGTTAATTAATGTAAATTTATGTTATAATAACTTTGTTCATTAGTTATCTAAGGTATATTTATCATTTTGAGTCATTTAAGGGGTCAAATAGGTGCATTTAGTGTTTTATATAGGTTTATTGAGAAATTTTCAAGTTTCAACGGCTGATTCCATGACCTATGTGTCAAAAAAGGTCTCAAGTAACTAAAAAAATAGAAAATTTGTAGGTTATCTAGAAGAAAGTCAATTTTCCTAAAGAAAAGGAAGAAAATGACACATATATGGCTCCTTAGGAAGCATGCCACCTATAAGGAAGCCATGGAAAATATATCCATATTAATAAATATCATATATAATATTTTTTTATCTTTAAATTCAAATTTTAATCCAAAACCATTCTATCTCTTTTTCATCCTTCTTGGCATAAAGAAGTGACTTTTAGGTTTTCACTTGGTACGGCCAACAAAAAGGGTTTCAAACAAAATGATTTTTGGAGATGATTATAAAATTAGAGGCCTTAAAATAAATAAAATAATTTTGATAAATTTATAACTATTATTCATGAACCATTCTTTTGAAGTGGACTATGAAAATATTCTTGTTGTTCGATACACCTTTCAAGTTTTGGTCTTATTTGAGAAACTTCGTATAAGTCAGATGCTAAGATTGATTTTATAGATTTTTATTTTCCTACTATAAATATTGAAACACTTGTATTCATGTTTCAAGTGGTTTTTCAATTCTAACCAACTCAATTTTTAGGAGGATACACCATTTTGCATTGTGAAGAGTTTTTACCAATTTGTAAGAGTTTTATGCTTTATTATGGCCTTAGGGGTTTGTGTTAATATATTTAAAATTATTTATAGTCATATTTATCTTATATTTACCTTTAAATTTCATAATATAATGCATTATCATGACTTTAAAGATCATAGGCCACATCAATAGTCATTTCTAACCCCTATTTGCTTTATATCATGTGTTTGCAAGAAGCTTTTCACTGTGATTAGATGGTTCGAAGTTGGTTTAGGATCCTCATGAGTTCATAAACATATTTTAAGAATTTTAATGATTTATAATTATTAAAATTCGGTTAAAACATGATTAATTATTCATTTCTTCTTTCTTACTATTTATATGCACAAAATCCTTACCTTTAGACATCTTGACAGAGAGATAGACATCCTTTCCAAGTGTTGAAATGAGTGATTTAACTGGTGTCTAAGCCCTTTCATAGTGAAGATATCATTAAGAACCTATAAAAGGTTCTAGTATAGTATGTAACCATGGAGAAACCTTCCAAAGATAAGGTCTACAGGTTTTTGGGATCTTTTCCCTAAAGACACAGAGCATAACACCCTAGTTTTCTATTGATGTCTTATGATAGAGTTTCTAGAGGCTTTGAGGTACATAAATAGACAAAACTTATAGATTATATATAGAATAATATCTTGAAAAAATGAGGAAGGTGACTTAATCATTGGTTTTCTTGTTAGGAGGATTCAAACTTGCATCCTTTACCATTGATTTCTTGCATTGAAATCTACAGGCTTGAAACTCCAAAGTGACCCTTCCCCAAGATGGTGGTTTGAGACCTTGAATCAATGATTGAAAATTTATTTATTATTAGGGTGAAATTTTTATTTAAAGGGGACATAAATATAGGTTTATCCATGACTATTTGTTGTCAACGGTCAACCATAGTTTGTACATAGGCTTGAAAGGTACACCTACAGATAGGAGTGATAACTATGACCCCAAATGGAGTTTTGAGAGTGTTTTAATCATTAAAAATTGAATGGAGGCCAAATAAAACACTAATTTATTTTTAATTTACAAATAAAACTCTAAAAAAATAATAAAAAGACCTCATAGGGCTCTAATGGAACCTACATCTAGGTCAAGAATGGGTACATGTATTGTTGATAGAGAAATGAAGTGTGAAAGTTGCCAAGACATAGCATGACATAAAATGAACTAGAGTAATGATAAGTGAATATAGGATAATTGAAGTATTTTTTTAATTGTTTTGAAGCTAGGTTATATAAATCATGCCTAAAGTTAGGACATTAAGGGCAAAGTGTCTCAACCTAGGAGGATATAGAATAATGTTTCTAAATTGGATACCCCAAATGACATTTAGCACTATAAAAGAAAGTCAATAAAACCTATATGAATTTTGAGACATAAAAATGGATTTAAGGAGTATTTTTCTCATTATATACAAGATATAAGTGAGCTAATATTAATATAGAGGTAGGGGTAGGTTAATGTCTCAGTCTTGACAGCAAGCTTAGCTTTGGGAGAAAGAGGTGTATTGGCAAGATAATGAGAGATTAAACTAGATAAAGAAGAGAGTAACCATACAAATTTTAATTTTTATAAATTCATAGGAATATTTTTAGATATAATAGGATTACATATACCCTTGAATAGCCTATTTTAACCTACAAGTCAAATAGATAAGATGATGCAGATAAAGTGTTGGCATTGAGTTTTGATGGGGTCATCATAATAGTCAAGGTGTTTAAAAGTATGAGAATTTATTGAGTGGTAAAATAAGGATTTAAAATAATGTTATTAACACCATTAAAAAGCCAATTACAAAAAAAAAAACCTACAAGCACAGTTAGGAGCATGGTAACATAGTCAGGTAGTGAAGAAAAGCTTGGCACCTAAGATTGCATTACATTTACCAAAGGTGAAAAAGTGAAATAAAATGAATGATAGGAGATTATAAGGGAATTAAAATAGGTTTTTAAAATATTTCTCTAATTTAAGTCATATATTAACTTATAGGTGCCCATATTTTGTAAAACTCAGTCAGAGGATGCATGTTATTTAAGAATATAGAGTGTATAAAAGATAAGTGGGGGTTTAGGGTCCTGATTCGGGTGATAAACAATATATAATTAATTTTAAAAGGCAAATAAACCTCATAAATTTAAAAATAATAAAAGAGGAATCCTAAAGCTAGCAAGACAGTCCATTTTAACATTTCTTACACACAATTTTCTACCTAGGAATTAGTCTTGAAATTGGATGTTTTGAGAGGTCAAATGATATGAAATAATCCTTAAATTATATGTGGGAGGTGATAAAAACTATATTAAGGCCCTAATATGTTCTTTTTTTTAATATAAAATAAGGTAATTACTCATGTTTTGTCTTAGACAAGGGGTACTTCCCCTCATGCAAGCACTATCATTAAAAAGGGAAAGGGGTGTTAGGGTAAGGTAAAAAGATGTTTAAACCTTGAAATAATATGTAATAGGTTATAAAATATATAATTAAATCACTTAAACTAACCATATATTAATGAAACCAAATAGAATAACTTAAACCCTCAGAGGAGTAGTCAAACCTGAAAGCAGGATTGAGGCCTAATGGCCATGTAAGAAGGCATCCATCATTATAACATGAATTAAGCTTAGAAATGGATTCAATAATGATCACATGGTAATTATATAATTTTTTGAGTTAATTATATGGAAGGGAACATATAAAACTCAACTTGATCCTCAAAATAAAAAGAGTCCCATTAGGCATGGTGAAACCTAGTGCCCAAGTGGGGAGTCAATCACACTTATAGCATGAGGTGAACATTATAATACATTGGAAAATATTTTTAGGGTAAATTAATATTTTTTAAATATTTTTGGAGTCAATTAAATCATTAGGAGAAGCCTTTTTTGGTCCAAAACCAACTCAAACTTGTGAAAAAGAGAGAAACTAGCCTAAGAGGCCATTTTCAATTGCTCACATATTTCATGAGGATAAGCATGGGAGCCAAATGAGTTATGGGATGTTATAAGGGGCCTTATAAGACATATTTTTGGAAATTTATCTCAATTTGGATGTCCCAACTTTATGAACAATTATTAAGACTAAAAATAGGCCTAAAACCCTACTAAACCCTTAGTAAGGACCAGTCTTGGAAAATTGAGATAGAAAGCTACTAAAATGATATATTTTTCCCATAATAGATATTATAACTTGTAGAGTATCTCCCCAAGATTTGTCATTCCTTTTTGGTTTTACAAACTTGTATGTATGGGGACAAAAACAAGATTTTTCTCATTATTTTATGTGTTGTACAAGATATAGGAGGAGTTAGGATATGAAAAAAAGTTTGATGAAAATATTGAGACGTTTAATAACAATAAATATAAATTTAATGTCCTGAAAAAACTCATAATTGTCTCAAACAAGTCCTTCAACTTAGCCACTCAAATCTGGCATATTGGTGAAGCTAGAGAGAAGGGAAGAAATCTTCAAGTGAAGTGATTTTAAAGTGACCCTGATGCTTCCAAGGACATGGAGTGTATTTAAAATTTTAATTAAACCTATCTCATATATTTTCATGAAAAAATTATGGAAACTTTGAAGACAAGTGGGCTAGGTGCATGAGAAGGAGGTTTCCTAGAGTGCAGGTAATGATGGCTCTCTTCAACATGATTTTAGAAGACTAGGCATGCAACCAATTCATGGAGAGGCATGTATGATATCCTTCCATTACATTACAATAAATTTACCTACCCTTGATCAATTACAAGTCACTTAAATAGGCCTAATCATGAAGGTAGTTTTCTTTACAAAAAATGGAATTTTAGGCCACTTTGCATAGCTTTGATGACTTAGATTGACACTTGTTGCTCCTAACCTTGCATGGTTCAACCCATATCATCTTCTAATGTATGGATAAATTTTATTTTCAGCTTTAAAAGGGTCCTTGTGACCCTTGGAATTCTCTTTCTCTCTCTTTGTCTCTCTCAAACTCTATAAGAGATGGCCATTTGGGCATGTTATTAAATGCTCCACCTGAGTATGGAAAATCCATGATCATTTATATACCTTTTGATAAATAAAATGACCAAGTGTGACCTCTTTATTATTTTTTACAAGTGTGTTATACATGAATGATGAATCTTGTTTAGTAAAGACTATGGATTCCTAGCTTGTGGTATCATTCTTTCACCTTATTTATAGTTGGAAAACTTCTTCGTGTAGAGAATGTGATGTGTTATAGGATATTTTAAGGTTTAAGTGAGTTATTATCTTCATTATTTCAATCATAGGAATTGTTCTAGTCCTCCTAGCCTTGTACATTCATCCATGACTTAATAATGTAACATTGATGTGAGAAGATGAAGATTGAAGGAGTGTATGTTTTAGTTTATTTCATGGTCTCAAGTGTAGACTTTAATTAGTTGGAATTTATCCAACTAATTTTGTATATCACCTCCTTATTTTATATTTATTTTTAGTTATCTCTCTCTCTTTTCACCCCCCAAATTTAGTAGTAGTAGTAGTAGTAGTAGTAGTAGTGGTAGTACTAGTAGTAGTAGTAGTAGTAGTAGTAGTAGTAGTAGTAGTAGTAGTAGTAGTAGTAGTAGTAGTAGTAGTAGTAGTAGTAGTAGTAGTAGTAGTAGTAGTAGTAGTAGTAGTAGTATTAGTAGTAGTAGTAGTAGTAGCAGTAGTAGTAGTAGTAGTAGTAGTAGTAGTAGTAGTAGTAGTAGTAGTAGTAGTAGTAGTAGTCAAGTGTTACATCAAGGGAGTTAGCCCTATTTAGAGACTCACCTCATTCTTTAGGATACCTAAAATCCTAGAGTTGATTCCATTGTGCCACTTGGATGAGGAGAGATTTTCATCACCTAAAATGGTGGAAATCCAAGTGACAACACTACCAAGAGGAACCAAAATTCTCTAGAGGTTCAACCCCAACACAAGATACCCATAGCCTAGGTTTGATCCCATTTTATAACTATGAGTGAGAGAGCCTTAAGAAATCTCTCACAAGGGTGAAATTATATGATAAAAAAATAAAAATTACCTTAAACTTGTCAAACATACCTTAATCTATTCTAAACATGCCTTAAAAAGGATTTAGAAGACTATCTATCAAGATGAAGGCTTAAATAGACAAGTTTTTTTCAAAAATGGTATAGAGTAACCACAATTTTTGCTAACATATTTGGTGACCTCTTGGTATTACATTCCTATTATGAACTTTAGACTAGTTTTCTAATCTACCCATTAGAATATGGAGTCACCTTGACTGAGCATAAATCATGACTTGACCTTGACAACTGATTACAAATCCTTGACCAAGATAAGACAACTTACTTAATCTCTAAACACATAGATTAATAAACAACTCACAAAGTAAAGGAAACTATACAAAATAATACACACATAGTGTTACAAATCACTTATTGGAAAAACAAGACAATAACTATTATATACAACTAACCTATTAGAATTGATCCACCTGGATAAAAAGAAAAATCTTTAAATCACATTCATGTGATGAGAAAGGAAGATGTGTAAGTTATTTATTAGATTTTATAATTACTTTACCAGTGCCTTTATTGGCCACCATTTTTTTTGGAATGATCTCAAATGGGTCTACATCATCAAACATGTCTCCCACAAAGACAAACTCATCATGCTATTCAATTATTACCTCATACTATTGTTCATATTTGGAAATGTGAGAGACCTCCAGAGTGACAATGTTTTTATTCATAAAGGTAATAAAAAATTCATCTTCAATTGGATTCTCAAAATCTATCTCATTTCCATATTGAGGAGTTTCATATTCATCATAACTTGCTACACCATGGATTTGAACTTCTTTATGATGGATAATAAGACTTGTTGGCTTGATAAGATATTTGAAATCTTCATCAACAACTTATTAAGGTTCTCTCCTATCAAGCTCTTAAAACTAATTTAACATCTCCAAGTAGCACTTCCATGTGCTTTCAATTCCCCTTACAACTTTCTCATGAAACGAAACAAGGTTATCAAACATGGTGTTTTATTCAAGAGATTTCTCATTCATCTCTTCATCATGCTCATTGGTTAAGAAAACATTATTATCACTCTTCTCATGGGATATAGATTCACCATTCATACTAGATTAAAAAATTTCTATCTCTTTTGAAAAGGAAGCTTTATCTTCATCACCTGAAATCATGCCAATGTCAATTTAAAATTTTCCATTCTTTTGAGGGACAAAAATATGATGAAATGCTTCAAATGATTGAAAATAATCATGGCAAGGATTCAAGATATCTTCCTAAATTTATATTTTATTTCCATGAGGCTTAACAATATCAATGATCAATGTACCTTCAAGAAGATTTACCTCATGTTCAGGTCCAACTTGCTCAACTACTACATATTCACCTTCTTATTCATCAATTTTCAATCCATGAGAGATATATTGGTCTTCTTCTTCCTCCATGAATAATGGAAGTTCATCTTCCCATTTAAGACTTATTTTATCATGTCTCTCTTGTGACAAACCTGATCCATCTTATTCTAAGAGGCTACCAACTCGCCAATTTCATGTTGACATTCACCTTATTATTTTAGAGGACTCACATGATTGTCAAGAAATTCCATTTCTTCTATAAAACTATGGTACAATTACTATTGTGCCTAGTAAAGATATTCTACTTCACTTTTTTTAATGAAACCACTTTGACAAGTGATTGTTACCATGTTAGTTTGCATTCCACTATTAAGACAATATTTTTCACTATCCTTGAATAATGATTTATTTTATTAACAAAGAGGAGTTTTAAAAAATATTTCCTCATCATACACACTAGAAACACTCTCTTCATATAATTCTTGAGGCTCACTTATAGATGATTGATCTTCATTTTCAAGAACTACCACCTCATCACCTAGCTTTCACAAAATCTCTTTCACATTAGAACGTCCATATTATACCCTCAATCCAATAGATTCTTGTTTAAAAAATGAGAGAGTGGGAGGATAATAGGATTTAATATCTTGTTTGAACCTACTAAAGTGTCCTTATAACTTGAGACATTAGAAGTATTAGGTTTATCAAAATTATCTTGAAGGGATGGAAAATAGAATTAAATTGAAGATGTATTATTTTCTTTCCATTCTTCTATTTATTTGTCAAAATTGGAGATGTTTTAAACTTCATGGATGGATGAAACTTGAAGGACAAGTAAATATCTTAAGTAACCTAAGAGATTTCTTGATTTTTCTTCCATGGACTTCTCATTTTCTTGACTTTGGGTAGGCATAGAAGAAGGATATTTCTCAAGAGTAAGAATAAAATAATTAGGGGTATTGTTATAATAAGGTCTCCAAGATAGAATGGTCTTAATATCTTGAAGAATATTGGATGAAGATTGCATAGTCATCGACCTCTATTGATGTCACATTATAACTTGGCTGGTTTTAGAGTAAAAAAGGGTTATTTTGGAGTAGGATAAGGTATAAAAGGATTGAAACATTGAATTTTATATCTATTTTAATTATTAATCTATTCTCAATACATTGAATTAGAATTTTTATCTCAGTCACATCATTTATTGGTGGATGATGGTTTTCTTTCTCAATAGTTACCCACCTAGTCTTAAGGTAATGCATAAGATTCTTCATCATTTTAGTGTTTTCATTTTGAATAGAAGGATCATAGAGAATTTAGACAAGTTCCCTCTCTTTACAAATTTACCTCATCTACATCTCCAATCTTTCAATTATTTGTTTGAAGTTTAAGAGATCAGGAATAGAGTTAAAATGACTTTGAGAAGGTTGACTAGGGGAAAGAGTAGGCTGACAATGAGGCCGAGTTAGATTGGGAGGGGGATCATAAGGTTGATGATTTCCTTGTTAAGGTTCATATATTACTCCTTGAGGTTCACTTGGGGTGAATCCATGAATACCACCTACCTGATATGAAGAATATGAATGTATATAGTATGCATCTTGACCAAAAGAATGATTAGGATGTATACCAATTTTTTTATTTTACACACTTGGGATACTTATAATAGATAATATTCACTTGGATTCACCATTAAATCTTAGATTCATTCCTCCAAAGTTTTATGTGTTGAAGATCAACAAAAAGAAGGCTTCAATATAATGCAATGCATAATTCACCAGGCATGTCAGAACTATTATAGATCAAATTTGTACCCTTGAGAGGGTGATTCAAGAAATTTGAATTGAGATATACAATGGGATTAGTCTTAGGTTTTGGATGACCTCTAAATAGACAAAAGCTCTAGATTATAGGGCTATCTCACCTTGATGTATCAACTAGGCTCACAACACTATAATATTAGATTGTAATAGAAAAGAGAGAGGGATAACATGAAATAAACCTAACTAAGGAGGTGATACACCAAACTTATTGGTCACTCACAACCAACTACATGTGCACATGTATACCATGAGACTAATATGAACATACACTACTCCCAAGATGAATCTATTATATCAACATTTTAATGTTAATATTGTGATAGATATTTAGGTGAGGAGGACTAAACAAGAATTCTAAAATGACATTAATGAATAAATAACCAAACTCATCCCTTACACTTCACTTTAAAACTTCACATGACTTACAAGATAATATTTCTAACTACATATATGTGTTAGAATAGGATAATTTGTTAATAAAGACTAAGCCAATCATTAAACAATATCAACTATCCATGCATCCAAACCAAGTATAGTAATAAAAGGAGGTAAAACTAGTAGTATTATTGATCAAATACATACAAATGAGCAAGGATTCACCATAATCAAGTGTATGATCCAAAAAATGCCAAACTTAGGCATTCTTATATATATATATATATATATATATAGAGAGAGAGAGAGAGAGAGAGAGGTGTAGAGGAAATTATTGAAAATTATAAATATTATAGGATCATTTAAAAATAAT
The DNA here is from genome assembly GCA_037957365.1 of Torreya grandis. Lineage (NCBI taxonomy): Eukaryota > Viridiplantae > Streptophyta > Pinopsida > Cupressales > Taxaceae > Torreya > Torreya grandis. The sequence continues at coordinate 518,221 of JARHVA010003768.1, read as the reverse complement.
AAATTTTAGAAACAAACTTGAAACCTCCTTCATATGTGTCAAGTTTATTGATGATTCTCTTTTAATGAAATTGGTGTAAGAGTGTCTCTTGGTCTTTATTAAATCATCCTTATCTCCACATGGATGGAATTTACAAGATTACATCTTGAAACATAACCAATTCATGTTATCCAATACCATATTAGGCCAAATAATGTTATTTTCATCTTTTAAGAGGATGATAATTGAGTTTCACACTTTTTCATGTTGCTAAGAACATGCCATTAAATCCTCTTAAGTGCAAGATGGATCATCTCTCTTATTTTAGGCCTCATTATCCACTTTTAGACTATATATTCATCATGAATACATCTAAATAGAATATTTAAATTATATAATACTTGTATATTGTCTTAAAAAAACATATACAAATGGTTAGGAAAGCTTACAAGCTCCAAAACTCTAGAAACTAGTTATAAGAGGCACTATTTTAGGCCAAAATCCATACATTTTCTCCCACATGTGTGAGATAATGATTAGTTAAAGTGATAGTAGGTGTGTATAGATAATTAAATTATTTATTAGGCAATTTAATGTAATTTCAAGTCATAATAAATATCTATACCTCCATCAAGCTCTTAAAATTGTTTAAGAAGGGTTTCAAGTGGCTAGTCATCTTAACAATGATTCATAAATATGAGGGACTCAATCCTTGAAAAAATGCCATAATTTTATATTCAATTGGCATAAAATTCCATTTATAAAATATTCATATCCCATGAAAATATTCCTACAAGATCTAAGTAATAAATTAAAGTCTCTCAAGCTCTTCATAGTGCAAAACACGGTTTTGGAGTGGTCTCAGCTCTTAAGTATGGTTCATAAGGCATAATATCTTGATCAACAAAACAATTAAATGGGTTGGAATTAGTATACTTTATTCAAATCTTCCAGGATCCATTTTTCACTGTGCACATCCTCCATAGAATTCTAGGCTTTTGAAAACTGCCTCTTGGGCCTGTAAGGCTTATGTGAGGATGAACAGAGTTTTGGCTTAACAATGTTATGTTGATTTTTGGTCAAAGTTGTAAATAGTATATTTATTTATATATCATATTTACCAAGTTATTCATGTGGTTTTTTAATATGTGTTTACCTTCTAAAGGTTTTATAACTTATTTTCCATACTTTGAGGGTTTTAGGCCATTAGGCTAACCTAGCCCTAATAGCCTTGTTTGAGGTTTATCTCCATCCATTAAAGGCTATAATCATTATGAAAAAAATCATAATGATAAATTACCTTATTAAAATATTCTAGATCCAAATTTACATGCAATATTTCATATTGGATTTACACATTTGAAAATAGGCCTAAAATTTACACATTTTATAAGTGGGTATTGGAATAAAATATGGAATGAATATACATACCACATATATCCTATATAGTTTTATTCATACTTATAATGAGATTTAAACTACCATTTCCATGGTAAAACTAAGCTCATAGGATTTTTGTAGGATTTTAGACCACCCTAACTTATTAATGAATGTTTATAAAGGAAGATGGTTTAATATAAAAAAATACCACAAATATAAAGTCAATTTGGACCCCATCCTCAACCCAAGATCCTAGGTCACCATTGTTTCTCCTCTATATGGAATGAACAAACTAAAATTGCATTTACAAGCTTGTCAATGAGATCAATAGGAGAAAGGAAGTATTTTATGATTTTATGAGACCTGTAGCTCAACCAAATGCCTAGTTTGAGTTTAAGGGAGATGTAAGAGCCCATTTAGTTTCCTTTAGAGTAAATTCACTCTAAAAAAACTACAACCACCCTTTGTAAAAACCTCTCTTTTACCATGAAAATTATCATATTCTACTTGGAGACCTTGATGGAACAACATCAATGAAATTTTTCAGTTCGTACACATGTATGAAATGTGAAAAGATAATTTCCAAACTATTTACCTATTTTTCCTTGTGATACTCCCTTTTCAATGTTATAAAATGATCAACAAACACCTCAAAAAAATCTTATAATGTTAGAGAGGAATATTGACACCTTTATGATAGCTATAGAGGCTAGGGGGTTGTGAGATGAATATTACATGTGTTGGATGACTCGATAAGGTCTTCTAAACCTTTGAAACTCTTTAAAAATACTTGAATATGATAATTCATGACTAGACAAGCATGGTGCTAAAAATAACACTAACCTTAAACTTGTCAAACATACCTTAATCTATGCTAAACATGCCTTATGAAGGATTTACAAGACTATCCATCAAGATGAAGGCTTACTAGACATTTTTTTTGTGGAACTGGTCTATAGTGTCCAAAATTTTGGGTAACATCTTTGGTGATATATTGGGATTGCATGACTACTTTGCACTTTAGATTGGTTGCCTAGTCTATCCATTAGGATATGGAGTGACTTTAATTCAACACAAAACATGACTTCACCTTGATAACTGACTACAAATCCTTGACCAAGACAATCCAACTGACTTGATATCTAAACACAAAAATTAAGAAACAACATATAAAGTAAAGTAAAATATACAAAATAATACACACACTATGCTACAAATCACTTAGAGGAGAAAAATAAGATAAGAAATATTATATATAAATAACCTATTAGAACTGATCCACCTAGATAAGGAGGAAAAATCTTTAAATCGCACTCATGTGAAGAGAAAGGAAGATGTGTAAGCTTTTGATTATAATTTATCATTGAGTGACCAAATCCTTTCTTGACCAGCACCTTATTTATCTTGATATAAAATGGTTAAACATCAGTAAACATGTCTCCCACAAAGACAAACTCATCATGATGTTCAATTCTCATCTCATACTATTGTTCATCTTTGGTAATGTGAGATACCTCCAAATTGACTATGTTTTGATTCATAAAGGTAACAAAACTTTATCTTTAATTGTATTCTCAAACTCTACCTCATTTTCATCTTGAGGAGTGTCATATTCATCATACTTTTATACACCATGGATTTGAGCTTCTTGGTGATGGATAATAAGACTTTTCAGGATTGCTAAGAGCTTTGAACTCTTCATCAATAACTTCTTATTGAGGTGATAGACTACCAAGCTCCTCAAACTCATTTAACATTTACAAGTAAGAGCTTCACATGTTTTCAAGGCCCCATATAACTTGTTCATAAGATCAAACAAGGTCATCAAACATGGTGTTCTATTCAAGATATTTCTCATGCATCTCTTGATCATGATCATTAGTCAAGAGAAAAATAATAGCACTTTCCTCATGGCATGTAGATTCACCATCCATACTAGAAAAAATATGTTCTAGCTCTTCCCAAAAGGAAACTTTATCTTAATCACTTGAAATCATACCAAACTTAATTTCAACTATTCCATTCTCTTGAGGGATAATATGATGACCAACTTCTTCACATTCTTGAAAAGACTCATGACAATGTTTCAAGCTATTTTCTTTAAGTTCTAGTTTCTTCCCATGAGGTTTAACAAGATCAATGGTCAATGTACCTTCAAGAAGACTTACTTTATGTTTATCTACAACTTTCTCAACTACTACATAGTCACATTCATCTTCATCAAGGTTCAATCTATGAGATCTAGATTGGTATTTTAATTTCTCCATTAATAATATAAGTTCACCTTCTTATTCAAAACTTAATTCACCATGTCTCTCTTTTGCCAAACCTGATCCATCCTATTCTAAGAGGCTACCAATTCACCAATTTCATGTTGACATTTACCATCTTATTGTATAGGGATCATGTGATTTTAAATCAATTCTATTTATTCCATGAAACTATGGTATAACTATTGTTATTCCTATTTAAGATATTATTCTTCACTCTTTATAATGAAATCACTTTGACAAGGGATTGTTTCCATGTTCGCTTGCATTCCACTATCAAGGCAATCTTTTTCACTATCCTTGATGAATTATTTACATTCTTCTTCATAAAGAGGACTATTGAGAAATATTTCCTCATAATACACACTATAAACACTCTCTTTATAGCCTTATTGAGGCTCACTTGCAAATTATCGATCTTTATTTTTAAGAAATACCACCTCATCACCTAGATTTGATAAAGTCTCTTTCACATTTGAACATCCATATTTTACCATCAATGTAACTAATTATCCTTCAAAAAAGGAGAGGTTGGGAGGGTAAGAGGAATAAATAACTTACTTGAACCTATTAGAGTGTCCTTCTAACTTGGGACTTTACAAATACTAGGTTGATCATGATTCTCTTAAAGGGATGGAAAAGATAACTGAATTGAAGATTTTGTATTATTCTCTTTCCATTGTTCTATTGATTTTTCAAACTTGGAGGTGTTTTTAATTTCATGGATTTATAAAACTTGAAGGATAGGTGAATATCCTCAGTAACTTAAGAGGTTTCTTGAATTGGATTCCATGCACTTCTCTTTTTCTTGACTTGGGATAGGCATGGAAGAAGGATCTTTATAAAGAGTAGGAATGGCATAATCATGGGTATTGTTCCAATAAGGTCTCCAAGATGGAATTGTCTTAGGATCTTAAGGAAGAGTGGATGAAGATTCCATAGTCATAGACCTCTCTTGATGTCACATTACAACTTGGGATGGTTTTAGAGGAAAATAAGGTTATTTTAGAATAAGAGAAGGAATCCAAGGCTTAAGGTATTAAATTTGATATCTATTTTCAAGTATAAATCTATTCTCAAGACATTTAATTCAACTTCTTATCTCCATCACATCATCTATAGGTAGATTATGTTTTATTTATCAATAGCTACCCACCTAATATTAAGGTAATGCACACAATTCTTCAACATTTGAGTGTTTTCATTTTGATTAGAAGGATCAAAGACAATTAGTCTAAGTTCCCTCTCTTTATAAATTTACATCATTTACATTTACAAATGTGCAATAGTTTGTTTTAGGTCTAAGATATCAGGAATATAATAAAAATGACTTTGAGAAGGTTGGCTAGGGGAATGAATAGGCTACCAATGAGGCTGAGTTGGATTAGGAAGGAAAAAATAAGGTTATTGATAGCCTTGGTAAGGTTTATATGTTATTTCTTAGGTCCGCTTGGGGTGAAGACATAAATACCACAAACTTAATATGAATAATATGAATTCATAGAGTATGCATCTTGACCAAAATAATGATTAGGATACATACCAATTTTCTAATTTTATACACTGGGGCTACTTATACTAAATGAGATTCACTTGGATTTGCCATTGATGCTTAGATTCATGCCTCTTAAGGTTGATGTGTTGAAGAGTATCATCAATAAATCTTCAATGGAATGAAATCCATATCCCATATGGCATACTAGAACTATTATATCTAAAATTTTCACCCTTGAGAGGATGATTGAAGACCTTTTAATTGAGATATACAATGGGATTAGTCTTATTCTATGGGTGAAATCTAAATGGACTAAACCTCTATATTCTAGGGATATCTCACCTTGATGTATCAATTAGGCTCACAACACTACACTATTAGCTTGTAATGGAAAAGAGAGAGGTATAACATGAAATAAACCTAACTAGGGAGGTGATACACCAAACTAACTAGTCACTAACAACTAATTACATGTGCACTTTATACCATGAGGATAATCTCAACATACATTACTCCCAATCTTAATATCTTACATCATAATTTTAATGTGGATATTGTGATAGATGTTTAGGCTAGGAGTAAATAAAAAGGTCTAAAATGAGATTAATGTATACATAACCACATTCAACCCTTAAAATTCACTTGAACACTTCACATGACTTACAAGATAAGCTTTATAACTACACATAAGTGTTAGAATAGGATAATGTGTCAAGGAAGACTAAGAAAATCAATTAACAAGATCAACTATCCATGCATACACACTAAGTACATTCATAAAAGGAGGTAAAACTAGGAGTCTTATTGATCAAAGGCATAAAAATGAGTAGAGCTTCACTATACTCAGGTGGAGGATCCAACAAATGCCAAAATAAGGCATAATTATAGAGAAGTTGAGAAAGGAGGGAGAGAGAGAGAGGCGTGAATAAACTTATTGAAAAGTATCACTATTATAGGATCAATTACAAATAATAAATGAGTTAAAAACAACATTAAAACCTCCTTCATATGTGTCAACTTGATTGATGACTCTCTTTTCATGAAATTGGCTTAAGAGTGACTCTTGGTCTTCATCAACTCATCCTTATCTCCACTTGCATGGAATTTACAATCTTCCATCTTGAAACATGGCCAATTCAAGTCCTCCAATTCCATCTTAGGCCAAATCATGTTTTTTTCATATTGGAAGAAGATGATAATAGAGTTTCACACTTACTCATGCTACTAGGAACATGTAAATGAATCATCTTAAGTGCAAGATGGATCATCTCTCTTATTTTAGGCATAGTTAGCCATTTTTAGACTATATATTCATCATGAAGAAATATTAATAGAATGTTGAAATGATATAATACATATATATTATCTTGATAAACATCTGCAAATGGTTAGGAAAGCTTACAAGTTCTAAAACTCTAAAAACTTGCTATAAGAAGCACTATTTTAGGCCAAAATCCATATATTTCTCCCACATGTGTGAACTAGTGATTAATTCAGTGATATTAGGTGTGTATAGATCATTAAAGTATTTATTAGTTCATTTAATGGAATTTAAAGTCATTATAAATACCTATATGTCCATCAAGATTTTAGAAGGTTTGAAGAAGGGTTTAATGTGGCCAATCATCTTAACAATGATCCATAAAGATGAGGGCTCAGTCCTTAAAAAATTGGAATATTTTTATGTCCCATATGGGTCCCCTTCCATTTTTAAAATATTTAGGTCTCATGAAAATTCTCCTTCAATATCCAAGAAATAAATTAAAGTCTCTCGAGCTCTTCACAATGTAAAATAGGGTTTTGGAGTGGTCTCAGCTCTTAATCATGGTTCATAAGGCATAATGATTTGATCAACAAACCAATTAAATGGGTTTGAATTATTAGGCATTATTCAACTCATCCAATATCCATTTTCCACCATGCACATCCTCCATGGAATTATAGGCTTCTAAAAACTACCTCTTGGGACTACAAGGCTATGTGTGAGGACGGGAGAGAGTTTTGGATTGACAATGATATCTTGATTCTTGGTCTAAGTTTTAAATAGTATATTTATTTATATTACATATTTAAAAATTTAAAAATTTATCTATTTTTTGTTTCAATAGGTGTTTACCTTCTAATGTTTTTGCAACTTGGTTTTCATACCTTGAGGGTTTGTAGGCCATTAGTCCAGCCTGGCCCTAATAGCCTTATTTGATGTTTATCTTCATCCATTAAAGGATATAATAATTATTAAAAAATTAATCATGATATATTAACTCCTAAAAATATTTTAAATCCAAATTTACATGCAATATTTCATATTGGCTTTACACGTTTGAAGATAGGCCTGAATTTTCCCCATTAGGTCTATAGGTGCATAGTCTAGGTTCTTTAAATGTTAGGTTTTAAAAATATCTATTAAATTTATTTTAAGTATCTCCAAGGTAAGATTAAATATATTTATCTCAACTTGACCATTTTTAACCAATTATAAACTAAAAATTTCATGTTATCTTCACACCTTTGAAGGTAGACTTGAAAATTCCAGATTAGGCATGTAGGTGTTAATTATGTAAATCTTTCTTCAAGGGTTCTTTATCAATCCTCAAGAGTTTTGAATTATTAATAAGATTTAAAAAATATTTTAAAACCCATCCAAATTTATTTAAATCTCCTTATTAATCCAAAACTCCTATCTAACCCAAAGATACACTTCTTCTTCATTCCATGGTGCAGGCATATAGGTGATAATTCAAGTTTTTAGGTCTATTTTATTGTTGAATCCCAAAGAGGGATATTAAAATAATTAAAACTTACCTAATATAATATACACACTCATAATATATTTACCATTTTTTAAAAACTCTTTTTGTCTCCAAGCCTCATATCCCAATGCAAACCTCATTGCATTTATGTTAAAAAAGAGACCTATAGGTCGATAGACTTATAGGTTTGCATTTTCATTATTTTAATCCCACCATGATACATGTTTTCATAATATTTTACCTAAAATAAATTATATACATCACATACTACTATTATTCATGAGAATTTAGACCATCATACCTCATATGCAATGCAAGAGTTATTTCTTGAGCTCACTTTTGTGTAGGCAGGTTTTTTACACATTATCAAACTTGAGATCATTGTATGTTTACTTGGAGCAGATGGTGTTTAAGTGATAAATCATGTTAAAATAAAATTATAGGTATAATATATAATTAAAATATATATTAATTTAATTTATTCATTTTTTTTCTAAGGATTTCAAAGCATACTACACTTTTATATCTATGGGTTACACACAATCATATGACATGCATAATAACACGATCTCTTTATTTGACCTTTTGGATTTAAAAAATGATCTAAGGAAGTTTGGAAAATTATATTAAACTAACTATGTATCAATAGTCACTTAATACTCTTTTTATACAATGTAATAATATTATGTTGCTTGGATTCTACATGCACATTGATTAATGATGAACATTTGTGGAAAACTGTAGGTTACCATCATGTTGAGAAAATTTTAGCCAATTTAATCATGAAGTAATATTTTATTACCTTGTATATCATTATTATAATATATAATTTTTTTCAAAACTTCACAAATTATTTTCTCAACTTCTTTAAAACCCTAGAACATCAAGAAATCCATGTTTTCAACACACTACCTATTTTAAACATGAAGATTTATTACTCCTTGATATCACACATGCCAAGTGGGGATTGTAAAAGCATATGTAATGGATATAAATACCCCATATATTCTATCTAATTATATTCATCCTTCTAATGAGCTTCAAACTACCATTTCCATGGTAAAACTGAGCTAGTGAGGGTTTTATAGGGTTTTAGACCACCCTCCCTTAGTTATTGTTAATAATGGAGGATGGTTTAATATGAAAAAAATACCATAAATATAAAGGCCATTATAATTCCATAATCTTCCTAGGATATTTAGTCACCATTATTTGTCCTTTATATGGAATGAGAAAACTAAAGTTGCCTTTGTAAGCTTGCCAAAGAGCTTAATAAGAGAAAATAAGTGTTTTTATCATTTTTTGAGACTTGTAGCTCAACCAATACCTAATTTGAGTTTAATGGAGATTGAGGAGGACATGGAGGTTCTTGGAGAGGAATGTCACTCTAAAAACCTACAACCACCATTTGGAAAACCTCTCTTTTGTCATAAACATTATCATATTCTACTTGGAAACTTTGATGTACCAACATTAATGAAAGTTTTCATGCCTATACAAATGTGTAAAATGTGCCAACAACATTACCCAACTATTTACCTATTTTTCCTTATGATACTCCCTTTTTAATGTTATAAAATGATCAAAACACCTCAAAAAAATCTTATAGCATTAGAGAGGAATATTTACACCTTTTTGATAGTTTTATACACTACAAGGTTGTGTGATGATCATGATATGTGTTGGATGCCTCAACAAGGTCATCTAAACCTTTGACACTATTTGAAACCACTTGACTAGGACAAGTCATGACTAGACAAACATGATGTTAGAAATAAAACTTACCTTAAACTTGTCAAACATACCTTAATCTATGTTAAACATGCCTTATGAAGGATTCAAAAGACTATTCATCAAGATGAAGGATTGAATACATAATTTTTTTGTGGAATTGGTCTATAGTAAACAAAATTTTATCTAACAATTGGTAATAAGTCAATCATAATAGAAAAATATTGATCATATTGATATAGTATAGTTAGAATGGTGGTATAAATAGTAGTTAAGAAAAGTTAACTATATCAATTAGTTCAATACTATCATAACAAAAAAGTTGAGATATATACTATATCAGGTTACCGGATATAGTTTAATATGAGAAGTTTTTAAAACTAAAATATAATTAAAGTGAATTGTATCAATATGTTCAATGTAGTTACATAGGTGGGAGATGATAAATAAATAATATTGAGCTAGTCAATATGCTTTGTTCTGAGATTTAAAATGTCACGGAACATACTGAGTTGATATAATTGATACATTATGTGGGATAAAATTCTAATAAAAATAATAAGGATATGAATTATATCAATTTGTTTGATGCAATTATATAGGTATACATATAATATATAGGATAAAATATTATTTCAACTTATTCTATACATTTAGGGATTTAAATAGAAGAGACTCAATCGAGTTGGAAAATGCAATCTAGAAACATAGGAGACCAGATGTAGTTTACAAACATGAGACTCTATCAAGCTGGCTGATTCGGTCTATGAAAATAGGATACTATATCAAGCTGGTCACTATAACCTATAAACACAAGTAACTATATCAACACTAGTGAATCCAGTTACTAGACACAACACATAATTGTATCAATGCTATAGGATGTAGATTGAAATAAAAAATACAATCAAAAGTAGAAAAATTGAAAACTATTTATTTTTGTAACTATTTTTTTGAAAAGAAGATTAGGTAGATGTAATAACAAGATTTTACTAATTTTAAGGATCTCATAGATACTAGCTCATCCATTAGATAGTTTTGACATAATGTTTCAGAGCACTATGGAATAAGTACCATGCCCATAATACACTAAAACCTGGTATCGAGGGTAAGATGAGAGTAACTCCCTGATGTTAGCAACTAACTAGTGAACTAAAAAAATTAGATAGATGGATGGCTTCATAAAGTTTGATAAAAATAGAATACTACGTGTTTATAATATACCATGAGGTACATAAAAACTAAATTTTGTGTTTAGCTCTATATTATGGCTATGAGTAATGAGGTTATCCCATCACACCATGATGTCTATAAATAATAGATTATGATTGTAAACATAACATTATGTATCCTTTTGTGATAGTATCTAATTAGTTTAAAACCTATAAAAACATGATTTATAGAAAAAACCAAAAAAATAGAAAATAAAGTTCAAAAATCAATATCGAAAACTAATTTATAGTATTTAGTGAATTAAAATAAATAGATAGTCAACCTAAAATCAAACATGTAATTATATTTTAAAAAGGTTAATTTTCCTTGCATATGATTAAAAATTGAAATATATATAACTATATTAGTGTTGGTTGATGTAGTTATACACATAATATAAAATTATATCAAGGAGATTGATATAATTTGTGTAAATTAGAATTTTAGATAGATAGTAAATTACTAAATTGAGTAGTTATATTCAATTTATTGGAAACATAATTTATTATAAATAAATGAAATATGTAACTGAATAAAAACATTTGATGTAATTTATTGATAAATAAATTCACTATAAAACTAAATCAGTGAGATCGATATTGTTTTTTGAAACTAATTTGTGTATGCACATAATATTTTGAAACTTTTATTGATTATTGACACTTAGTATCTTACAGTTAACCTATCAAGTCTCAATCTCTCTGAGTGCATGACTTAAGGGGTGCATAGAGAAAAGGGTGGGTAGAACATTAGTTCTTTGTAAGATTGTTGTTATTTTTGCCACTTCCCATCAACACACTAGCATCTTAAAACCATTAAACCCAAGCTTATTCTTCTTAGTTCTACCTATTCCTATCACTTTCTATGTTTTATCCTTCATTTATTGCCTTATCACTATTTTAACCTATCATTTTTTCTAGGTTAACTAGGTTGGCCTAGCACAGTTTAAGGATGTTTTCTCTCTTTTGGTTTGTTGGCCTTTCGGCTGACCTAACACAAACCTAGTGAGTTAAACCCAAAAACATGCTAGGTTGATCAGGTTGATGTATCACAACTGACATTCCCAAATTATTTTAGGGTAAGATACTATTATATATACAAGGTCATTTCCCACCATTTTTAAGAGTCAATAATTATGTGAATAAGTGTGAATAAATATCTGCCTATTGACCATTCTACTTAGGGAATAAAACTTTAGGGTTCAATACTTTCTTTGAATATTTGATCTCATCTTGTGGATAAGTATTTTAGATTATTGGATAGGTTGTATATCCTATATATGATTTATCTTATTTATCCTTACATACCATGACAATCTCTTGTGAAGCACCTTGGCCAAGGGGGAGATTGAGGCCTGGTGGGTTCATCTTCAAAGGTAAGTATGCCTAACTTTATTCCTCCTTTTTTAGAGTAGATAGATAATGTATTTATATTCTTGTCTTGCATGTATTTAGGATTTTGTATACATTGACATGAGTATATGTATTCTAATACATGTTTAGTTTATTTGTTTATAACCCCCACTTTGTGCCACAATCTTTGGTGCACACTAGATTAGATTTACTTTTCTTGTTATTAGATTAGTGAAATATTAAATCATAGGACTCTTTTAGGGTTGTTGTATGACTATGGTAGGATATAAGATTTGGAACCCTAACTTACATGGTGTTTTGTGATAAGTGATCACCTAATCAGGTCTAGTGGATCCTCACATTGGTCATGCTACTACTTAATAACTATATTCTCTCAAATCAGAATTGTAGGTGTTCTCTATCCCATATGATCCAAGATTGATTTATAGACATGATGTATTTATAATTACATATATTATGGTGAAATTTACATGAATCAAACCCTTATAGGATTTATTTAACTTATTTTATTTCTATTCATCATTATTTTTATCATATATGCACTATGGTGGATCAACCCTATCAACCTAGTTATTTATCTTTGTGCAAAGCTTTGTAGGAATAGGTGACTAGCTCGAACAACTCGACCCAATGCAATATTTTTAGGTTTTCAAAATTCCTATTCAACCTACTAGGTCGACCAAGTTGACATAGTGTATTTTCAACATTTTTTTCAATAAGTTCCTATATAGCTTGATCAACCAACTCGACCCAATTTATAGGTTTTTACTAGTTTTCTCCAAGGTTTGAAATCAACAATCTTCTCCTTTTCATATCTAAACCATTTAGGTTAGTTTCCATTTCTCTATATCTTTCATTTTTCTATACTCTCCTTTCATAGTTTATAGTCTTCAAAACTACCTCTACATAGTCAACTAGGTTGACCTTATGGACCTAGTTCTATGTTATGTGTTTTCTAAAATAACTAGGTTGACTTGACCAACCTAGTTCACTTTTAGACTTTGCTTCCACGGTACAAGTTTAACCATGTCAACCCTATTCTATATGATTTTCCATATAGTTTATCAACTATACCTTGTTTCAAAGCTAGAATGAACCATATATGTTAATCATATCTTTATTTCAAGTTATTTGCATGCTTAGAATAGTTTACATAGTCTAATAAGGGGATTTTCAATCAATCGCTTAGTTACACTATTTCTATTCTTTTTCACACACTACCTAACTACATAAAACATCAAAAAGCATTTAAAATTTTGACTATTCAAGTCTACCTACTTTGATTTCATCACCAAGGGGGAAGCTGACATGATACCCTAGTTAAGTATAAAACATGATTAATGGTCTATTTTGGCTAATCACCCATTACCCTTATTACTATAGTGTATGAAGTGAGAGGGTAGGCCCTAATACTAGGCCTATATCATTGCCACTATAGCCCTTTCATCCTAAACTTACCTAAAACTATCCTTAGATTGATATTTAGTACTTTGCTTATAACCAATCTACCTTTACACTTAAAATAATTTTTAATAATCAAGTCAATATTCTAGGTTGACCAAGTGGCTAACTTTAATTTTAAGTTGTTTTCTTGCTCTTTGATCAATTATGTGTGCAAATTATTGCATTAGCCAGTGTTAGTGTAATATTTTGATTTGTGTGTATCAATTATATTGGCCAATGTCAATTAAATTAAATATTTATTTCCCTTTTACTATGTACTAATTTCTTACATTACTTGCAATTATCTTGCTTTAATTCATGTTTTGTTATCATTTTTATTTTCTTCCCTATTTGATGTACTAGGTCAACCTTATTGACCCTATATCTTTTTAGCCCTTCTACACTATGCTAGGTCATCATAATTGACCTAGTATTGTTTACAACATATTTACCTCTTTCTACCAGTCACTGTTCACTAAACTAGGTCAACCCTATGGACCCTATACAGTTTTACAATCCCTATTTTACACTAGGTCAACCAGTTTGACCTAGTACTATTTTAGTCACTTTGTAATTCTTTACTTTCTCATCTTGTCTCTTTTCCTTACATTATAGACTTTCTATTTGGTGATAACACTAAAATTCAATCAATAGATATAATGGTATTCATCAATCCTAATAGGGTCTCCCATAAACAAAGTATGGATCCTTTCATGAATTATAGTAATGTTCATATTACAACCTTCATGATGAACTATGGGACCCCTCCTCATACCCCTTTACAACAAAACCATCCTCTTCTCTTAGATGATTAGTTTGAGTTAGATTATACTCCTACAATGATCTTCTCTATCATTTAATTACCTCAACATAGAGGGAAAGATCCTTCTTGTTGAGTTAAATATAGAAAGTTTCATAATTTTATTACATATGGTATTACTCAATTGCCTAGATCAGAATAATTGAGTTTACAAATCTGTATCAAAATCTATTTTGTAACCCATAGATTAAAAAATAATCTAAATGTATACTTGTAAGTTAAAGAAATAAATATGGAATAATAAATTTATGCAAAAAATAAAAATAAGAGATGCTAAAAAACAACATACATAAATATTGACATAGTATTTAATGTGGTTCTCCCAAATGTTGGCCTATGACCACCAAGAAACTTAAAAAATCTTATATTCAAACTTCCAAAGGAATTTATACAAGTTCCTAGCACTTCCTACCCCTCATTCTCTATATTAGAGCACTCTGGTAACATCTTTATCTGAAGATAATTTTCTTTTTCTATCAATAACTATGTAGCTACATTCATTTTTTTGTCTAAAAATCACATCTACATCATTGTTCTACTTCTTTTTCTCACTTTTAAGGGGATGATCACTAAAAATAAGGAAGTAAAAAATCTATTCTAACTTCCTACAGTTACAATCTGTTATAACTTCCTTGTAGAATAAGGAAGTACATATCTATTATCACTTTCTTTTATTATAATTTGTTACATATATTAAAATAACTACTTTAAATAGTTATATGGATATATAGTGATGCATGGGCTATTTACAAATCATCATCTGATCATCCTCAGGTTTCTCCTACATTTAATCAATGCCTACAAGAGAATCATTAACAATAGACCTTCACAACCCTGCCAACACAGATCCACAACCAATGTAACCATGACCACATAGTGCTTATATCAATCCTCGACATTAGAAATAAAATTTGACATTAACCTATTCTTTTCAATTTATAATAGCACTTATATATAGAATGTTGTAGCATTGGTCAAGTTGTAAGCTTTCTATTTTTAGGTTGCTCGTAGTAATTGTAGTCTTCACCTATAGGTTTCCCACAACAACTACAAGTTTCATATATAGGTTGTCCATAGAAAATACAATCTTCACTTATAGGTTGCCTAGAAAAACTATAGGTTTTCACCAATAGGTGACCTATAGCCACTTCAGGATTCACCTATATGTTACCCATAACAACTACAGGGTTCTTCTACAGGCTGCCTATAGCCACTAAAGGTTTTAACTATAGGATACCCATAGAAATTATAGGTTTATTCTATAGGTTTCCCATATTAATTGTAGTTTTAAAGATTTTATATTAAAATAAAATGAGGCATTATGTTTCCACATCACCAACAATTTCCCACTTGGAGACATAAGGTCACAACACCAAATGCTACAACCACCCACTTAAAATCAGAACTAGTGATTTCTTCTTCTTCAAACTCATGGTTGAAGTCCCACAAAAGTTGAGTGTGACCTCAACTTCATTTCTACAATTACCTTAGTAAGCATATCTACAAGATTCTCCTCTAAGTGAATCTTCTTGAGCTTGAACTACCCACTTTCTAAAATTATATGTATGAAGTGGTAACAAATCTCTATGTGCTTTGTCCTACTATGAAAAGCAAATTTTTTAGCCAAGTGAATAGTACTTTGTCTATTATAATACAAAGTGTAGCCATCTTGCTTCACTCCCAACTCCTCCAGAAATTTGATTAACCATAACAAATCTTTACTTGCTTCAGTGTAAGCAATATATTCAGCCTCAGTGGTAGAAAGTGCAACAACTTTCTACAGCTTAGAAACCCATGAGACTGTAGTTCCTCCAACTATGAAAATATAGCTAGTGGTAGACCTTCTACCATCCAAATCACCTGTGGTGTCACTTTTGACAAAAACTTGTAACCCACTATTAGAACCTTAAAAACATAAACACATACTAGATGTTCCATGCAAATATTTTAAAATACACTAAACTGCTAACCAGTGTTGCTCACAAGAGTTTCTCATAAACTTACTCACTACTCCCACTACTTTGGATATGTCTAAATGAGTGAAAATAATATCATACATTAAAATTCCCGTACTTGAAGCATATGGAACCTTTTCCATATAATATTTCTCTTCTTGTGACTTTGGAGATTGTGTCTTACTCAACTTGAAGTGGCCATCTAAAGGTGTAGAAATATATTTATAGTTTTGCATACCAAATATTAAAAACACCTTTTCAATATATTAAAATTGAGTTAAAGTTAGTTTCTTATTGAATCTATCTCTATCAATTTTCATTTTGAGAATTTTCTTTATTGGTCCAAGATCATTCATGGAAAACTCTAAAGAAAGCAATTTCTTCAATTCACTTATTTTCTGCATGTTAGCTCCACACAACAACATGTCATCAACATAAAGTAGAAGAATAATGAATTCACCATTTTCAAATTTATTAATTTAAAAATAATGATCACTATGAGTACGAGCATATCCATGATCCAACATGAAATGATAAAACTTTAGGTACCATTGCCGAGGTGCTTGTTTCAAACCATATAAACTTTTCAACAATTTACAAACATTTATTTTTTTCCCCTTTACCTCAAAACCTTTTGGTTTCTTCATGTAAATTTCCTTCTAAATCTCCATGTAATAATGTTGTCTTCACATCCATCTATTCTATGTGAATATAATTAGAAGTAACAATACTTAATACAATTCTTATTGAGGCAATTTTGACAATAAGAGAAAATACCTTTGAATAATCAATTCTAGCCTTCTGTGCAAAGCTTTTAACAACAAGCCTTGATTTATACATTTTCTACCCACTCTCATCTTCTTTTAAAAGGAAAACCTATTTATCTTGTAGTGTTTTCTTATCAGGTGGAGAATCCACCAATTCCCATGTTTTATTATGCTTCAAGGCATCCAATTCTACTTTCATGCCCTTTTCCCATTACACACAATCTTTGTCGTACTTAGCTTCAACAAATGATTAAGATTCCCCATTATCAATTAGTAACAAATAAAATAAAGATGGAGAATATCTATTAGGAGGTTTAATTACTCTTGTTGACCTCCTTGCCACATGTGTGATTGGTTCACTTTGAGCTTCTCTTGGCCCAATATTTTCAAAAGACTCCATTGGGTCATTAATGATCCTATTACCATTCTTTGATTTTGTAGAGGTAAATGGAGTATTATATAAGTTCTATTTTCTTTCTCCAAATACACTTGGAGGTATGATAATATTTTATTTACCAAGTGGTCTTTCCACTTTCTTTTTTGTAAGTTGGTCCCTATACATCACACTTTCATTAAAGATCACATCACGTGATTTCACAATCTTTCTATCATCTAAACACAAAAAATGATAACCAAGTGATCTATCACCATATCCAATGAAAGTGCATCTCATCGATTTAGCATTTAATTTATTTCTATTTTTGTTATCAATGTGCACAAATGCTTCATAACCAAAAACTTTTAAATGAGAGTAGGAAACACTTTTACCTATCCAAGATTCCTCAAGAATATCGCCATATAAAGCAATAGATGGTCCTCTATTAATTAAATAAATAGTAGTAGAAACCACATCTACCCAAAAAGTAGGGGGAAAAACAACATGGAGTCTCATGCTTCTAGCTCTCTTCATAATTTTTGGGTTCATTCTCTCACTTACCCCATTTTGTTGAGGTGTCTGAGGCACTATTACTTCTTTTCAGATTCCTTCTTGTGCATAGTAGTTCCAAAATTATTTTGATGTGTATTCACCTCCATTATCAAATCTTAAGAATTTTAGCTTCATGCCTAGCTCATTTTATATAAGGGATCTCTAAATTTTAAAGCTTATAAATACATCAAACTTATCTTAGAAATAATAAACCCATAACTTATGAGTTACATCATCCACAAACATAACATAATACTTTTTATCCTCCCAATGATTGTAGAAGGGCTGGTACCTAAACATCAAAATGTACTAATTCTAATTTATTTTGTTTTCTTTTAATCCCAACCTTCAAAAAAGAAACTTTCTTTTGTTTACCAAAAATTCAATGTTCACATAAATCTAAATTAATAGAATTTAAGTCTCATAACTTCACTTTTTTATGTAAAATGTTCATACCTTTCTAACATATATGACCCAATCTTGAATGCCATAAATTAGTTTCTAGATTAGAAGTAGAAACTAATGCAGTATTAGAATCAATATTGCAATTACTCAAATACAATGTGACTTCCTTTTTCCCTCTAGAAACAATAAGATTACCTTTTTTTTACCTTATAAGATTCTACATTGAAATTAATATTACATCCATCTTCTTCCAATTGAC
The DNA here is from genome assembly GCA_037957365.1 of Torreya grandis. Taxonomy (NCBI): domain Eukaryota; kingdom Viridiplantae; phylum Streptophyta; class Pinopsida; order Cupressales; family Taxaceae; genus Torreya; species Torreya grandis. The sequence continues at coordinate 499,454 of JARHVA010003768.1, read as the reverse complement.
TTACAAAAATAATTTTTTTGGTAAGACTTGGCACATGTCTTACTTCTTTGAGTATCCATTCATTTCCATTTTATAGCTTGATCTTTACTAACCCTTTGCCAATAATATCATAGGGTTTATTGTCTTCCAAGAAAACATGGCCAAACTTTCCACTTACATATGTTGTAAAATATTTGGGATTGAAAGTAGCGTGAAAAGATGCCCCTGAGTCAATCACCCATTACTCAACCTTTGTATCACATGACAAAACTAAAGCATTTTGATACATAGTAGTAGTATTACTTGAGGCAATATTTGACTCCTATTTATTATCATTATTTTTTTGTTCCTTGTGATTCTTTTTAGGAGCCCAACATTACTTTCTCATATGGATAGACTTTCCATAGTTTCAACATACAACACTACTTCCTTTTGACTTGGATCTATGTTTGGAAGATAAATATCTTCCTTTTGATCCATGTCTCTTGCTCCTCTATCTATTCTTTTTTCTCCTTTTGGATTTAACATTTAGTGCATTGCTTTTTGAAGTCTCACCAGATGTGTTACTTCTCATTTATTTAGAGATTATGACACTAACAACATCCTCCATTTTCAGATTATTACTCCTAGACATACTATTACTCACTGCCATCACAAGATTATTCCAAGATTTAGGTAGGGAACGTAGTAATAACAATACCTTGACTTCATCTAGTTTCACTTTCAAATATTTCAACTGATTTTTAATAGTATTATAATCATTCAAATGTTCAACTACACTTGAATTCTCATTTATTTTTAGGTTGAATAACCTCTTCATTAGATACACCTTATTTATTACTGAAGGCATCTCATACAACATGCATAAGGTGGTCATAAGTTCTTTTTTAGTCTTTTCTTTAGATATATTGGAAGCAATACTTCCTCCTAAGTAGAGCCTTATGGCCCCCAAAGCTTTTATATCTAAGACATTCCATTCATCATCTATTCACTTTCCCTATCCTTTTACCTTTCCATCAAGCAGTAGATAGAGGTCCTTTTGATATAGATAGTCAATCATCTGCATCTTCCATAGAATAAAATTATGTCCATTAAACTTATCAACAACTCTTCTTTCATCATCTACCATTATTCAAGATCTCCTACTTGAGAAGATATTACTCTGAGTCTGAGATCCTACAGAGATTTACAACTTGAAAAATAGTACACAAAACCATGTAAAGATGGCTCTGATACCACTTATTGGGTTAAATACAAAAAATCTAAAGATTTTATTACATATAGTATTACTTAATTGCCTAGATCAAAATAATTGAGTTTACAAATCTATATTAAATCTAATTTGTAACCCATAGATTAAAAAATAATTTAAATGTGTACTTTCAAGTTAAACAAATAAATATGGAATACTAAATATATGCAAAAAATAGAGAAATAAGAGATGCTAAAAAACAACATACAAAAATACTAACACAATATTTAACGTGGTTCACCCAAGTGTTGGGCTATATCCACCAAGAAACTCAACAATTCTTCTACTCAAACTTCTAAAGGAATTTATACAAGTGCCCAGCACTTCCTACTCATCAGTCCCTATATTAGAGCACTCTGACAACACCTTTGTTTAAAGATAATTTTATCTTTATGTTAATTACTACGTAGCTACATTCATTTTTTTTTGACTACAAATCAAATCTACATCATTGTTCCACCTCTTTTTCCCACTTTTAAGGGGATGATCACTGAAAATAAGGAAGTACAAAATCTATTCTAACTTCTTACATTTACAATCTATTACAATTTCCTTGCATAATAAAGAAGTATAGATCTATTACAACTTTATTCTATTATAATTTGTTACAGATATTAAAAACAAATAACTTTAAATAGTCATATGGTTATGATAGTGATGCATGGGCTATTAACAAATCATCATCTAACCATCCTCATTTTCTCCTACATTCAATCAATGCCTACAAGAGCATCACTAAAAATATACCTTCATGACCTTGCCAACATAGATCCATGATCAATGTAACCATGACCACATAGTGCTTATATCAATCCTCAACATTAGAACTGAAATTTGGCATTAACCTATTCTTGTCAGTTTACAACAAAACTTATATTTATAAGCCTATAGTACCAGTCAAGTTGTAAGCTTTCTATTTTTAGGTTGCCCATAGCAACTGTAGTCTTCACCTACAAGTTACCCATAAAAACTATAGGTTTTATCTACAGGTTACCCATAACAACTACAATCTTCACCTACAAGTTTCCAATAACAATGGTAGGTTTTCACCTATAGGTTTCCCCTAGCCACTGCAAGAATCACCTATAGGTTTCCCATAGTAACTATAGGTTTCTTCTATAGGCTACCGTAGCCACTACATGTTTCATCTACAAGCTACCCATATTAACTACATGTTTCTTTTATAGGATGTGTATAGAAACTATAGGTTTTAGGAATTTCCATTAAAATAAAATTAGGCATTATGTTTCCACATCTCCAACACTTCCACCATATATAACCTCATGACTAGATGTTAAATTGAAGAACCTCATTTTTGTACTCCCACTTTATCAACTAGATTTTGGGGTACCAATTTCTTTACTTCTCAACATCATCCTTCAATCTTGACTCCTTCTTATTCCATGACATCTTCTTTTCTAACTTCTTCCACCTCCATGCCTAGTATCTCAACTAACATGGTAGGTTCTACATCTAGTGGGCCTCTCATAAGATCCACTATCCTTAATCCTTCCACTAGTGCTTCAATTTCTACCCAAGGCACTCATGATTCTAGTGATTCTTCCTCTCAACCATTTACTAGTCCATATTTTTCTCATAAGAATTTTTTTTCACTAGTGCTTCAAATTCTCATAGTTATTCTCAAACTCATATCAATGCTAATAGTAGCACCCAAGCCACTAAAACCAACACAAACACCAATACTAATTATTCTAATAACACTAATCAAACTCATCAACTATTATTGCAAACTCTCAATCAAATGAACACATTCTAAACCAATAATATTAATCAAATGATGAGAATGCAAAACCACCTTCCTAATCTTCAATCCGATATTCAACCAATGACTTGGGGTACACATAACCAAAGTGTTCCTCCTCCTCCTCCTCTTCAATATTCTCAAGGTAATCTCATTCCTCAACCTCCAGTGGTCAAGTAAGTCATCAAGCATTTACAAAATGAACCTCTTACCACCTAAATTGCTAACATTGACATTGGGGGTATAACACCTAAAATTTCTTACAATGGATCAACTGATCCTACTCTTCACCTTAAGACATTTGGAAATATTTACAAGGATTGGGTCATGTTGAATACCTTTGTTGCTACCAAAATATTAGCCAAAACCCTCACAAGTGATGCCCTAGTTTGGTATAATTAACATAGAACACATTCTATCACTAGTTTGGAAGACTTAGGAAATGCTTTAATACAAGAATTTCAAACTAGTGATCTTCCTGAGAACACTTTGGCACGTTTCATCAATAGAAAATAAAAGGAAAATGAAATGACCCAAGCCTTTATTAAGTGATGGAAAACTTTATTAAATAAATGTGAACATAACATGGTATATGACAATCTCTTTCATCTCTTTACAAATGCCTTATTTCCTAAATTATAATATTGGGTATGTAACCTTTCTCTACATACCTTGGAGGAAGTTGTTGATTAAGCTAAAAGATAAGATTTCCTCATGCATCAATTCAAGCTACCCCAACCTTTTACAGGCCCTCACTTATTAGTAAATAATAAAAAACTACAATATTACCAATGATGTTGTCACCAATTAATTTGACACCATTCATAATGTGAAAGTTGTCATTCCTACCCCTTCTTTGGAACCAACTCCTTCTCAACAATTCACTAATATTCATTTCTCAACAAACAATATTAATGTCCATAAGCCTTTATCCTCAGTTGAGATTATTTTCAAAGACTACAATCACATGATAAAACTCAAGATATAAACCAAGCAAACACTCATTTACATATCTATAAAGACCCCTTACCTAATCATCAACTGATCCAAGAAAGTAAATATAAGGCTACTTCTTCCACTAATAATGTCGATAGTCTTGTTAAACTAAATTCTAAAGATAATGTGGTTACCATGACCAATATGCGAAGAGTGGTGGCTTTCATTGATTCACAACCTATCTACACTCCTTACCATAAAACATATTATGTTATCTAGGATTCTTCTCCAACTCATTTAAATGAGTTAATGCAAGCATATCTCATCTCTTTTGATGATGTGATTTACGATTCTCCATTGGATGATACATCTCATGCTATTTCTACTTCTCTCCCATCATCTTCTAATACTAATAAAAATCCAATTTATACTAACACTTATTTCAAACTTTAAGAGCAATCTAAACCAACTACTTATTCATCACCAAATGATTTCCATCCTTCTTCTCAACCTTATTTTTCTTATCAACATAAATTTCAATTCTCTTCAGATCCACCTTTTGAATATCTTGTTGATCATTACGCACATATATCTAACAATATCCTTATGGATTACGATGAGTAGGATCCCATTGTATAGCTTACTAAACTTCCATCTCAAATACCTTTTCTTGAACTTATGAAGACATCTCCACATCATAGATACTACCTCATACAACTCTTATTCAATATGAATATCCCTCACCCTCCTCTAGTAGGACATGAGGTTACTTTATCTAGATATGAGGATAGTATCTTACAATAATGTGAAGAGATGTCTATTAAAATTGATAAAACTCTAGACACTTCTCTTTCTTTATGATTTCATATAGCATCTATGATTCTAGATGAGATTTCACTTTGTGCATATGATCCTCCATTATTTATTAACACCCAAATTAGCGATATCCAAGTTGAATGAGCCTTGATCAATGAGGTTTCTATCACCTATGTCACTTCCCTTAATTTAAATAAGACTCTTGGATATTATAAATGTAATCTCAATTCTACACACAACACATGCTAAGGATATGATAGAATGCAAATGCCTCCCTTAGGGTGTGTGTGGCTTCCCATTACCATCCCACCTATCACCATATACATGAATGTGATGCTATTTAATTTTCCCCTTTTGTATAATATATAGTTTGGTAATCTGTGGACTCATCATATGCGAGTTGTCACATCTTTTGCTTACTAATGCATAAAATTTCCTCATAATGGAGCCATTTACAGTATTCAAAGTGACACTTTAACCCTTATAATTTTGAAAAATTCAAAGATCATAGTGTCTTAAAAATTCTTACTCTTAAGCCTTTGCCTAGTGCTCCATCTTATGAGTTGTAATGTCTAAAATTTCTTATAAACTCAACCAGAGGTTACAATGGGCATCCTGAGCTCATTGGTAACATTCCTCCCAACCTTTTAGAATCTGATGATGATGAACTTGATGAGATTAAACTAAATATAAAAAATTATAATCTCTCACCTCATCTCATCTCATAGATTCCTACCTCCTTATAGCCTCATTCTCATAAACCTCCTTGTGATGACATTATCATAGTCTTAACCAAGACTAAGCACTCTATTCACCAATCTTCCTTTGATGACAAGGTCATCTTAAAATATGTCATCAATATTCATACTCTATATTATGATGATGGTTATTATTTAGATGATCCTCTTTTAGGTGACCTTATCTAGGCCCATGATGTCAAGATTGCTCATTACCACTCTTCTTTACTTGAGTCTTTTTGTGCATCTTGTCATTCTCTTTTATTTATAGTTCCACATTCTTGCATTTTTCCTCTTTATCATCAAGTAGAGATGGCATCGATACCTCCATTTTCCAAGGATCCACTTAGGACCATGCTATTGGATCATGCTATGACTAGAACTTACCACTTTGCCACACCTAGGGTAATTCTCCTTAGACCTTCTATAAATCCTACCTTTCCTTCAATAGGGCCAGCTATAGTTAAGCCTATTTCTTTTTACACTATAGTTGAACCTTTTTCCTCTCCTACTATTGATGAGTCTCTTCTTACTTCTCATCTTAGTGCTCCTCATATTGAGCCTAGTTCTACTCATTCCTCATCATCACCTTCCCTTGATGATGGTTTGCTTTCACTACCTCAAATGGATCTTTTTCCCACCAAAAAGGCTAATGAGTCCTCTTCATCTTATTTTTCTCCTATTTCACTTCCTTCCATGGGTGATCCTAAAACCACTCACAAGTATATCTATTGCTTCCATGGGATAAATAACCATTCTTCCACCCATTTTCATAAGTTATGACAATACCTTGATACCTTACATCTTTCTTCACCATCATAAGATATAGTCATATCTCCCTCAAATGTACTTCTTATATATTTTTTAAAGCCTGGTAAACTTTTTAACATGACTGGTACCATTGGCTAGACATGACTAATACCGGTACCACGGGGCCAGGGAGGGACTCGAACACTGGTGGGCAGAGCCGCAATGGAAGTACCCATCCAATAGACTACACACCCCGACCCTGTACTTCTTAAATATTTACCTAAGTATGGTGAGGTATATTATCTATGGAACTTATGTGGAATGCATCATGCCAATCATTTGCATATTCTTCAACAACATCTTCAAGATCACCTTGTAGCCATTCCTAGACCTTCTACCATTCCTCCCATAGGTAATTCTAATAATAAGTGTCCTCCTTATTCTCCCATGGCACAACCTCTAGTGGTTTCATCACCTATTATGGTCCCTTCACCACCTTATATGCCTCCACATGTGATTCCTTCACTTATGGACCTTCCCTCACCTATGTATCCTTCTCCACTTGTTATTCCTTCTTCTCCTATAGATCTTATTTCCATGCATTCTCTTAACCAAACTTTGACTAATTTCCTCCTCAACATAATACTTTGAGTATTCCTAATTTTTTAGTTGAGGAGATCAAAAGGGAAGTATTTTTCTAGAATTCATTGAAGATTAATGAGACATTATCTATAGTACTCACACAACTTCATGGAGACTTATCCAATGTATTGGGTAATGTGTGTGGATAGATTTACCAGTACTTATGAGCACATGCATGGTGATTTTTAATCTATGTTTGGACTATACATGTGCTTCAATCTCATTTTTATTTTTATTATATCATTTGACACTATGTCAAATTCTTTCTTATCTTATATCATGTTTCTCCTTCTTATTATACTATCATTAGTTTATGTTATCATTCTACATTTCACATATACTTATCCTTTCCTTATCATTTATACGTTTCCCTTATCATTGATTTATTATAATTTAGAGTTTTTATCAAAACTCTTCCCTCGTAAATTTTTTATTGATTTATTTGTTATCTCTATTTTTCATAGAGAGTTGTCATGATGACTTCGTTATATTTACCCTCTTTTAGTTGGTTATTATCTCCTATTACCATGTGATCATTTAACAAGCAATCTTTATCATTACTATTTATTTTTGCTGGTCCTCCTTTGGATCTACTTTTCCCCTTCGTTTTTTTACAAACTAAGCATATACATAGTTGAGATTGGAGATCACATGATAAGTTCATTATCAAGCCTAAGTGTTCTAGTTAGTCTTTTGTCTTGGGTTACTTAGCTTCATTTAGCCTTAGCCTATAGCTCATTCATGTGTATCACTATCTATCCCATGATTATTAATTCCAAATCCAAATGGAGGAGGAATATTAAAAATCCTTCAAAAGAAACTTAAAATCTAAATCATTTAAAGAAAAGGAAATGATATCAAAAGGTAAAAATATTGAATATCCTTAAAAGTCTAATCACACTAAAAGACATGATTCAAATCACATCTCATTTTTATAGTCAACTATCAAACTCCATAGTTAGCCTCATGATAGATTTGAGGTCCTTTGGGGTGCAATATTCTAGTATATTAGAAGAGAAGAATAAAAAATCTCTTAGTGCTACCTACTTTCTCATACAAGTACCCAATATTTGTAGTAAATCAATGACTCTGTAAGGTGTCCTGAGGAGTGGGGAACACGTTATGGGAAGGTAGGTCCATTTTAATTTTCCTTATACCAATATACCATCATGATTTGATCTTAGTAGCACACCTATTTCCTACAAATCTTTATGTCTATAGCAAGCAGGTTTCCTTTATACATAGATGACCACTAGTCACTTAGTGTCTTCTCATGGAATTAATATGCCTCTTACCTCTTAAGGTCTTCTCATAAGATGCTTAGGTATTTCTTCTTACATTCCCTTTTTCATTCCTTTTAGCTCATATTTCCTCTTGGGAAATATTATTTTGTTTACTTATCACTCCCCATAGGATATAATTTGTGAGTTGCTTTATAAAACTATGGATAGGACCCAACATCCCTAAAAAATTACCATCTTTTTCATCTTATCACCCATATCCTTGATTTACAATTAATTATCCTTCTGCTTACCAATATTTATTTAGTACCCCATGGGTTTTTAATTTGCAAGTTGTAGTGTAAGATCATGGATAGGACCCATCCCTCCTCACAAAATTTTCCAATAATCATGTCACCATCCAAAAGTACATGTGTCAAATATGAGATAAGATTCGATTGATTATGAAGTTATACATAATTGACATGCTTCCCATATTGAATTAGTATATTTTATGTTTACTTCATTTTTTCTTTCACCTTTTATTTTCTTATTTTCTAAGTGCATGTAAGATTAAAACCATTTCTTGAATTTATCATACTTCCTAGCTTGAATTAGTATGATAAATTGAAGAACAAAATTTTGAAATTTTTGTTTTTATTTTTTTCTTCCCATTGTGATATAATATAATTGATTGACTTAATTTTGATTTGTTTTTATTACCATTTGTGCCATTTTACATACCTTCCATTTTATTACATTGTTTGTCATACTTACCAACATGATATTTAGTATGATTTTACTTCTTTTAATTTGGTGCAAAAATCTTTTACATTGGTTTAAAAAAAAATCCCCCTTTAGCATGTTATTTGCCATTTTCTTGGATCTTTATACGTAGTCAATTTTTGTTATTACACATTTTCCAACTTGAACTAGCATGTAGTACATTTCTTAGATTGATTATATTTTTCCAAGTCCTTTTTTGCTTGTTTCTTTTTAACCATACGTGTGTACTCCATAATTCTAGAAAAGAAACCACACCACATATATTTACTATAGCATATACAATAAAGATAAATACATGTGCTAGACAGAAATATATCCAAAAGCATCAACCAACACAACCATCATAAAGACAACATACACAACCAACACCAATAAGCTAAAATTATACATCATATATAGACCATGAGATTGATACAACATACATAACCATATACAAAGCCTCAAAACTATGGTTGGGCTCCATCCTATCTATCTTATGGCATAACAACTCTACCTACTAAGGCCTCAACCTGACTCCTCTAAATAGTACACTATAATGAATTAGTCTAAAGTCTCAATCCCTCTACCTATCCCTATAGGCATGCTATCTACACTTGTGCCTACACCAACTTAACCTAGGTCATGGTATGTGCCTATGTTAAATGATTTTGCATCACTATATATGCTTACATCATCTATGTCATTATCTACAGATGCATCACTCTCTTGTCATTAGGGCCTGTTAGGCCCATCTCTTTCTTGCACCCACATTTGATGATGGCTATATCCTCTCTCTTTGCACAAATATCTGCCTTGCTACCTCACTAGTTAATTTGAACAAGCTCACCTGAGCTAGGGTAGATGGTACACTTGGATCTTCTACTGTCATGGGGTCATATGGCTATAGAGTCTCATATAATATGTCATGGAATTCTCCCCTAACTAGGGACCCCCATATATCTTCCTCATCGTTAGGTACACCTATAAAATAACACCAGATGGATATTAGATCATTGTCATATCTCATAATATCTCTCTATATATCTCTACTACCAAATAAAAAATTAATAAATAATTTAACCATCTTCATACCTATTTGTGTCTCAGTGCCCATGATATCATCATTTGCATAATTTCCTAGCATAGTCTCCTCATCTGAGTGGCCTCATATTACCTCTTTCATAGGTCACCTCTTCAACTCAAACTTGGCTATCATGGCTCATGTCTATTTTAGACTCTATTTGAGTGGTCTTTCTATCATCTCCTTTGGCTCATATATGGGATCATTTGAAATGTCTATAGTCTCCACTCTCTCTTATATTCATCACCACCATGTCCTTAGTAGCCACTAATCATCTCATTATGTGGTTAGTAGTGGTACATATAGTATCTCTACCTCCTTCACCTCTTCCTCTACCAACAATCATGCCTAACCAATCTATGGTTGTTCTTGATATGGCCTTAGTAATGGCATCACTATTAGTGGTATAAGTCCTCTCTTCCCTTGTGGCTCCCTCATATGTAGATCCCACTAGTTAGGCATCAGTATCAATGTCACCAAATGAGGTATGCCCATTTATCCTAGTGCCCATTCCACCAAATGTGGCTCTCTCCACCATGTATAGTGTCTAACCTCTCTCCTATCTAGTATTGGTGCAACTATGTGCCAGCTCACCCATGTAGCTGTAATGTGCCCATATAACTATAACATGATGTTTGCACATCTCACCAACTATAGTGTTAGCACATGGGGCAAAACCCATGCTACTTGGTCCTCTCTCCATCTCTACACTCAAGTTAACTCATCATCTACCACATGGGACAACCTAACTAGTCAATACATGGGAAATATCTCATATATCCATGCTATTAGTAGTATTATTAGTCACGTAGTCTTCTAATCTCTAACCAACATCTCAAACAAATCATGTATGAGCTAGAACTAGATTATAGAGCCTAGATCATATAATACTCCTTCCTCTAGCATCGTCTTACTCAAGGAAACCATGAATAGTGATACTTTACCATCTAACTTGTGATAGAACACTCATTGTATCATAAGGCCAATCACTACCTTTTAGAGGTCTAGAACTTGTGATATATACACATCAACCATACTGACTCTCTTTCCTCTCAATATTATCCATGAGCCTATAGCCCATATGGCTAAGGCTTTCCTTTCCTCTAAGCTCTCTGGTATCCCTATGGTCACTTGTGATCCTACTATGGGTAGCCTAAAGATGTTATGGACATACTCTATTATGATACACACCTCTATCACATCCCCATCTACCTCACATCTCAGGTGTTAGTCAATCATTCCTAGCATCTCAAGAACATGACTAATCGGTTAGTGTTAAGGGGGATCTTGCACATATCAGATATACCTCCTATACCCATGGCTACCAGTCTAGATTAATATCCATCTAATAATCTATCTAAAAATTTTGGCAACCAAGACACATCCACCAATATCTAGAATCTTGACAATCTTTGCAATAAAAAAAAAGGATGTATTAGTTCCTCCATGTACAATCATAATACATTCTTTATACATCACTTTTACAATTTTAACTAAACAATAATCCTAATTACTTTTACATTATTCATTATATCCTATTTATATCTTACTTGGTCTCTCTTACCCTCTTTCGGTCATTTCAAACTATTCTAGCTCTCTTTCAGCTTTTTGTACACTATTTTTATGCTTATTTTGGTTCTTTGGTTAACCTAATTTGACCAAAATTTCCCTATTTTTATCATAGTTGACTTCAAATTCCAAGTCAACTCTCTTATCTTCCTCTCCCTAGTACTAAGTTTTCAATTTAGCTCTTATAAACTAGTTACTGATTCCATTCTAGCTTTTTAGCCTACATATTACACTAGGTCAACATATACCTACTAGGTCGACCATATGGATTTTTCCCCTATTTTATCTTACTAGGTCAACCTGGTCGACCTAGTACATTATTTGTGCTAGCCTAGTACATTTTTCTCACTTTCTTCCTAAAACTTTCCAATTCATTTTCCATCTTATTTTCTACCCTTAGAATCTAAGTTTTCTTAATTCTAACATATATAAATGCTTAAAATCAAATTTTATCAAAAATTCACTTAATTTAATACAAATTTCAAAAACTAGTTTGAGATCCATAGTTGCATACTTATAGTATACTTACTTTCACCTCTAGGTGTCCTCATCTATCATGTGATTCCCTCACCATCCTAGCCTTTTTTGGTCTTATAGCTCTCTTTTCTCTCTTTCACAATTTAAAATGCCAAATGACTTCTCTTTTTCCCTATTTAACAACACTTTTTAGTAACTCAATTCTTTCATTTATTTTCAGGTAGATTGCTCATTTTGCGTCTATATTTGTTTATGCTCATCTATTTTTTAAACCATAAAATGTGTTAAAATCATGATGACTTAGAGATTATTTTCCACTATCATATTTCTATCTTCCAATTTTTTTGATTTGTAGCTATTTTTTGCACTAGCTTCCACAGGTTCACCTAGTTTACTCTACATTAGACATCTTAATTTCTTATAGTCTACTTATTTACCTATAACACTAAGGTAAGTTCAAGGTATGTGCTTTTTAAATATAATTCTTCCATTTAAACTATTTTCTACTTACTGCACTATACTTAGCATTAGCATTATGTGTTATCATGTTTTCTTCCAAAGTACCATCCTATGTTGTCCTTACATGATAGGTGATGAGATTCAATTGGGGAATATTTATACACATAATATTTTTAAAATTTTATTGATTACTGACACTTTGTATCTTGCATGAACCTATTAAGTCTCAATCTCTCTGAGTGCATGCCTTAAGTGGTGCACCATGAAAGGGGTGGGTAGACCATCTGTGCTTTGTAAGATTATTATTCCTTTTTCCACTTATCATTTACACACTATCCTTATAAAATAATTGAACTTAAGCTTATTATTCTTAGTTCTACCTATTCATATCACTTGCAATATTGTATCCTTCATTTTTCTCGTTAACACCCTTTTGACCTTTTGATTGTGCTAGGTTGACCAGGTTAACCTAGCATAGTTTGGGGACTTTTTCTATCTTTTGGTTTGTTAGCCTCTCGACCATCCTAGCACAAACCTAGTGAGTTAGATGAAAAAATATGCTAAGTCGAATGGGTTGACCTAGTATAGCCAATATTATTGAATGATTTTGGGGTAAGATACTACTATATATACAACATCATTTACCACCATTTTTAAGAGTGAATAATTAAGTGAATAAGTAAAAATGAACATATACCTATTGACCATTCTACTTGGGAAATAAATATTTAGGGCTCAATATTTTCTTTGGAGTCTTGATCTCATCTTGTGGATAAGTCTTTTGGATTCTTAGATAGGTTGTGTATCCTAGAGCTGATTTATCATAGTTATCCTTACATACCAAGATAATTTATTGTGAATCACCTTATCCAAGGGGGAGATTGAGGCTCAATGGGTTCATCTTCAAATGTAAGTATTCCTAACTTTATTCCTCCTTTATAAGAGTAGATAGATAGTTCATTTGTATTCTTCTCTTCCATGTATTTAGGATTACATATACATTGATGTGAGTATATGTCTTATAATAGATGTTTAGTTTATTTGTTTATTTATTTTGTTTGTAACCCCTACTTGTGCCACAAGATTTGGTGCACACTATATTAGATTCACTTTTATTGTTATTATATTAGTGAAATATTGAATCATAGGACTCTTTTAGGGTTGTTGTGTGATTGTGTTAGGATGTAAGCTTTTGAAACCTACCTCACATAATGTGTTGTGAGAAGTGATCCCCTAATTAGGTATAGTGGATCCTCACATTGGTAATTCTCCTACTTAACAATTATATGCTCCCTAATCGAAAGTGTATATGTGCTCTATCCCATTTGATCTAGGATTGATTCATGGACATGATGCATTTTTAATTGCAAACTAATTTGTAAATAGAAATTAAAAATCAATTATATAACCATGATGATAAAATTGATATAGTTGACTAGAAATGTATTTATATAAAACTAAATCAACTAGGTCGATGTAGTTGGATAGATAAAATAATAAATATATCTAAAAATAATACTATGTCACATTGGTTAAAATATTTCACTAAGAAATAAATAGAGATAAAACTATATTACATTGTTCGATGTAGTTTCTTGTAGGTAAAAATTGTGATCAATCTATATTAAAATTTTAGATATATTGTCATGGAAAATAAATAAAAGTTGTAATAGATTGAACCATTCATATAGTTCTGTAGAGGTGAAATCAATGATTAGTTTCACTTTAGGTTCACTAGAATGTATGCAATGAGATAGGATTTACCTAAAATTATCATATCAAAAGATATCAACTTCAAGAAGGTAAATCAAATAGAAACCATTGATACTAAATGAAATTAAGATATGACCAATGGATCTGCTAAACCTAACATGAGGGTCACCTACAACACAATGTCAAGATAAAATGGTACAAAACCTCTAGACAATCAACACAATGTAATATCCCTAACTAGGTCTATAATTATAAAGAAATAAAATATCACAATCACTCAATGTAAATAAGGGTATGGGTTAGAAATATATTTAAAATGGGCAAGGATTCATGGTAGGAAAATGGGGTCCTAGGCTACCTAGGGTGTAACAATTTCAAGTTTGAATAATCATATGGCCACACTAATTTTAAGTGTATAAAAAATTCATAAAAGGAGACATACATTAATTAACCATGTAATTATGCAACATATATCAATCAAAATGAAAATTTAGTGCTATAAAATACTTATCTTGAACAATACCTATCGAGCCTTGATCTCACCCTTATCTAGTGGTACTTTATAAGATATTATTATGGTTGTAAGGATATTCATGGATAAATCAAGATATATGCTAAAAGGACTCCTATTACATCCAATATTCCACAAGATAGTAATTCCCCTCCAAGGAAAGATATAATAAATAAATTCTCTAAAATGTATACTTAGGGTAGAAGTATGAGCAATAACAATTAAAAATGAATGCTCCACTCTATTGGATTGAAATGGTGTCTCGTATTTATAATTATGGGTGACCCTGATCCCTTATAAATATTTATCCAACAATATCATACAACTTGATTTAGTCCTAAAGGGGTAGACTAACCTCAAAATAGTTTGATCAACCTTAAATTAGTTGTGAAAAATGTAATACAATGTTTAGAATTACATTGATATGATCGATGTGCTTGGGATGGGGTGGATAACAATAAGAATGACATTGAATGGGATGACATAGTTGGAAAATATAGGTCTTGATATAGTTATAGGATAATAAATGCAAGGAGATAGCTCAGGGGATAAAATATGGGGAAGATATATGGATATAGGGAAAATAAATGAACAACATTATCTCTTGCAAAGCAATATCTGTCTACCAATCCTTTTCCTAGTGCACTATTTAATGTGTGCACTCAAAGATATTAAAACTTGATAGCTTGCTATAACAGATAAAATTCTAGTTATTGATAAAGTTCAAAAATATTATGTGTATATAGGATGATGTTTTCATGGATTTCATTACATGGTTATTGAGGTCTGAAGGTAAACATGTCATAATGGTAATTTTAAATTGGCTAAAAAAATATTATCATTTTTGTTCCTTATCACAACAATTTGTAATAAATATAGTAGCTAAAAATTTTCTCAATACATTTTAAAGGCTACATAGTACTCACAAAATAATTATAAGTGATTGTGATCCCATATTGATTAGTAATTTTTTGATTGATTTTTTTTCTTGCTTGGGTAATTATTTATCTTGTAGTTTGTCATATCATACTCAATATTATGGGAAAATAGAGGTGGTAAATAAATTCCTATAAGGGTATCTCCATTGTTTTGTATTAGATAAATATGAATGATGGTCTCATTTGCTACCACTAGTAGAATGGTGGTATAACACTTCCTTCCATACATATTCCAAAAGTTATCCATTTATGGAACTTTATGGTTATCATATCCCATCCATAACTTCATACTTGAAGGTTTAGCCCAAGGTTTGACCTATTGAATAACACATTCAACACTAACAAGAGATACTAGCTATTTGAGTGAGAATTTAATAATGACAAATAATCAAATGAAGCATCAACACCATAAATAGAGTTATTTTGACATAGATGATGAAGTATTTATGTGATTTTAGCCATATAAGTATATGTATCTTAGGAAAAAAAATGCTAACAAACTCGCTCCTAAGTATTATTTCCCTTATCAAATCCTATGTAAAATTGGTAGTGTGGCATACAAGATGAAACTACCCTAGTCCACTCACATACATCCTTTATTTCATGTGTATTTACTAAAGAAGGTAATTAGATAGATATTTTATACCCACACTAAGTTATTATAATTATATAAATAAGTTAAAATCATTATGTAACCTAAAGATATCTTTCACACACAATAAGAGGATATGAACAAGAGAGATTATGGAGTATTTGATCAGGTGGAGGACTATGAATCATGAAAATGCAACACGGTAAGATGAAAAATTTATACAACATCTAGAGTTAATTCAAATATGTTTTGAAGGGAAGGGGAATGCTACACATTTAAACTACAACATGTATAGGGATATGTGTGGTCAAATTATGGCTTACATACCTTTCATATTATATTTTTAAATTTATATATTTTATTAGTGAGGTCATTTTATAGAATAACCATGTCTAAGTAGAGTATGTATATAAGATAGTGGTTAGTCTTTGATCATCATCTTATAAATTATGCTCTTATTGTATTGTTGTGGAGGTTTCCCCATTAAAATGGCTCAGTCATATTTATTAGGTATTCTAATCTTTCCATAATTATTATTGTGTTTATTAATATTATGATCTTAATTATGTGATATATTATTCCATTATTACAAAAGATCTAAGTAAATTCATTACAAATTTGAATACTTGATAACATGAAACTTTGACCTATGTTTTTTAATTTAGACTTAGCTCTAGGGTTTCTCCTTTGAGAGGTTTTAGGATGTGTATCACTTTATGATAATTTATCAAGAGATCCACAATGGATCTATCAATGTCAATTCTAAATATTCAACAGGTTAGCAAGTGATTCTCAATGTAATGGTGAAGTTAATATGACATTAGTTGTGATTTATATTTATATGTGGTTTTTTTATATTTCCTACCATAACCGATATATGAAACATATCTATGACAAACTAATTGATATGTTTTAATCTAAAGAATTTTCATTTGGGGTTATTAGACACTATTGGTAGAGTAAGCCACATGCAATAAACTAAAACTATCTGACAACTTTTGGTACTTTCTTGACAAGGAAAATAAATGATTTAGAATATGGTAAAACATTTCTATTGATTATGAAAGGTTATTCACATAATAGGGTGACCTTGAATATGTGTATTGGTAAACTTTTTTGGCCATGATAATAAATGGATATACAGATAAGATAAAGTGTACATAATATTAAAATGTGTACACACAAGTCTAAGTATGTGAATATGTGTCAAAATTGATGTTTCAAAGTGACTAATACCAAATTTACATGTCTACAATATGAAAATGTACCATTAATAGTTTAAAATCCACTTAAAATATATCCTTCACATCTAAGCCTCATATAGGTTGAGCTTCTCATGCCTATTTTATCAAGCTTAATGAAGATGTCAACACCAACATATCAAGGATTATACACAAATATGTTATTATTCCTTTAACCATCTACTACGAAGGTTTTATATCAAAATAGGGATTTAATAAAGAATGTGTAATTGCATTTGATTATCTAGGATCACACTCACATGAAAAACATAACTATATTGGATCTAATTCTAACCATACCAAATATGTAACTACAAATCAAAAGTTTCTCCATCCAACTAGCCTTTACACACTCTTTTTGTTCCTACATTGTTGAATATTAGGTCAAGATAAAAATAGAAACATAAAATGGAAGATTTTTCAAATAAAATTTTAAAAGATAAAACACATGAATGGATGACATAAAAATACAAAACTACCCCAAAAAATTAGGTCCTAAAATTGAGTATATGACACATTCTAGTTTTAAGTTAACTTTATACCAATTGAATGTGTCTTAGTACAAATTTATTATGCTATCAAGTATGACTTATTTTTAAAAATTTGTCAAATCATGAAACATTTTTTGTGTTTCATTATTTTTATTTGGATCAAATTTTATAATTAAAACATACTTATAAACTATACATGTAAGTCACAATTCATATATGTCTATAATAGCACTCTTGATCAATTATTGAAAGTATTATTGTCTAATTTAGCACATATCATATCTATATATCTAGTTTTATTCACCATATTTAGGTAAAATTGTGTTTTTAATGATTTTAATGTTTTTGCATAGTATAAATACCATTGTGTGTTAAATAGTTAAAATAGATAATCAAAATATGCATTCACATCATGATTCTTAGGTAAATATTGAGATGAGTCAAACTCATATTCAGGAGGTAAAAGTATCATATTTAATTCAATAAATCATTTGAGTCTTAATGAGAACTCTCAACTAATTATGTGAATTATCTTAATTTTTTGAGGTGGAAGGACAACCTTGTTAAGGGGTTGAGACATTGCATTCAATAGATTCTTGGTCTCATTATTAGATTTAAAAATAGTAGTATCATTAGACTTAACTTTGAATATTATTTAACCTTGATATATATCTCCACTAAGGAATGGGAATTGGTCCCATGTTTAATCATTTTAGCCTATATAAACTTCATGGCATAGTCACTAATGATATTACAAATTTCATTGATTGACTGATTTGTTAAACATAACTTTGTTGTTAATAAGTTGAAGTCGACATTGAGAGAAAATAATTTGTAACTCTTTATTTGGTAATTGGTGAGATATCTTGAAAAGTATTTTTTAAATTTAAGCAAAAACTTATTAATATACTTGTCATGTCCTTGATTAATTTTCCCTAGCTAAGAAAATGACCTTTTGGGTAATAATGATTAGAAATAAGTTAAAAAACTATAATCCAATGAATTGAAATAACACATGGTTCTGAATATTAGGACTCTAAAATAATATAAGGTGTAATATTTAAGACTTTTAGCAAATATATTAGTAAATAATATATAATTTTGTTCAATGTCAATACATAACACATAAAAATCTTTAATATTATGTTAAGGATGACCTTTTCTATTGAATAATTGAAATTTTGGTGAAATAAAAATGGTGTTAAATGGTAGATAAGGACCTAATAATACATTTAATTTATTAATCTATCATGATAAGAAACCATTAACTCAAGTTTTTAGATCCTTTGGAAAGTTGTTGAATTTGTGCCTGCATGTTTTAAATAGTTTGTTGATTGGGTAAATATTGATAGGTTAAAATAGAAACACATGTAGAAATAGAAACTATTATTTGGAGAAATACCATTCTCAAAATATGTAGGCTAAAAAATAGGTATATAAGTAAGAGCCATAAAATTAGCATTTAGACCAAGATATGAAGCAATAAATAGTAATATGAGTATAAGCAATAGGTAGAGGCATAAGAGTAGAAACAATATGATGACTAGCCTTATTTATTATTTTAAAATGAGTAACTATAGTATAAAAAATAAAATAATTAAAAGGTTTAATATTATTTTTATCATGCACTTCCTTAGATACAATTTCCTTAGATAGATTCATCTTATTTTGTTCCTCCCTAATAACATAAATCAATACATCAAATTATTTAGGAAATAGTGAAAGTCAATTTTTAAATCAAGTTATCTTAGGTGGAATCCTAATAATAATATTTTTATAATTAATGTTTCATAACATTTTCATTCATATTATTTCCATTAAAAACATTAGCATCAAAAGCATCTACATTTACATCATTTTCATTTTCATCTATATGTGCAACAACAAAAGAAGTACAAATTTAATAAAAAATTACCATTATAATTTTAAAATATGCACAATTAATAAGTGTATACACCTCAATTTTCATGTAGTAATTTTTTTTAATGGGTTTTTGGGGTATCAATATCCCTGAGTGCACATCCTAAGGAGTATGCTAGGATTGAGGTGGGCTGATTCATGGTGGTTTATAAGAGATTTAGTTGTGATAATTTTTTATATATGCCATATTTCATACAATGTTATAAAATTATTCATCTTATAATAGTTATAATTCTTCCTTTTCACTCCTCTTCTTCATGATTACATCTTTATCCTTGATGTAATTGACATGGTTGATGATGTTTTGTAATGCTTACTGTGGTTGACATCATTAATTAAACCAATGACATTAAAATAAGTTTGAGTTTTGGATTTTTTAAGTTTGACCCATATTTATATTCTTCCCCTTTATCATCTCTCAAAATAAATACAACTAATTTTATATTTTCATGCATGCAAACCCACCATAGGAATAAGAAGAGGAATCAATATTTAGGAGCTTACACTTGAAAAATATTTTTTTGACAAAGTCTTTGAAGATATCAAGAAGAGAATCTAAAAAATATAATTACATATAGTATTTGGATTATGAACTAAATCTACTTAGGTCTTATTCTTTCTATATTAAGATTCATCTACAACATCTCCCACAAAGTGTTTCTTGAGCCAAAGGGAGAGATTGATGTGTTGAAAATTCAACCCAAGGTAAGTTCCATAACCATATACTCTTTATTTATTTACTTTGGTGGATACATTATATTTTTATGTTATTTCATTCTATGTTTATATTAGATTATGATTGTTATTATAGATATATAATTTTGGTACAATACCCCTTTCCATTACATTTTTGTCATTATAATCACACTCGGTACACTTGTTTACATTTGGATACTTTCAAGTACTTTATATCCACTTTAGAGTCTCGTTAGAATTGACTCATATATATTTCCTCATATAGACATCATATTTGTCAATTATTTACACTAGGATCCCATCTAATCATGTTTTTTAATCCTAGTCTCAATTCAAATACTTTTCCACCTCTATGTCAAAATTAGTGGTGTATTTATTCTATGTTGGTTATAATTTATGGCCTACCAATTTTAACCCTCATCATTTTATGGTTTGATTTATTCTTGGCCTAATTTCCCACACCTTACATTTTCTTATCACTATTTTATAGGTCAGTCTATATTTGAAGCATATTAAAGATCCTTAATAATTAAAATTATTCATAAGTTTTTACACATTGATAAATATCTAAGTACATGGTCTAATATCAAATATATCTCTTACAAACAATTTATCTAATATAGAATCATTAAGTCTTATCAAGACTTCTACACACTTGTTCAAGTATTCTAAACATTTATAATTCATTTAATCACCATCATTCCAATATTTGTGCCATCACACCATGTTTTTAAAGAAGATCATAGTGAAGCATATTATTGTATTTGATTGTATAGGGAGAGGAGGTGAAGTCCTTTCTCTCATTACCATTCAATAATAAGAACTAGAATTGCATTGGATCTGATTCCAAGTGTTCTATGATATGAAACTATAAATCCTTAAGGGTTTTCTTGACCCAAATAATTCACATAAACTCCTTTATGAATATATTTATTAAGGATTGGATCAATATCAATGGATAATAAAATTAGATAATTTTTAGTGAAATAAAAAAAGAGATTTCAAATTCTAGATTAGATTTAGTTTGTTAAGCCTAAAAATATATATATCCTATAAAGCATTATAGGAAACAATCAATATTATAAGAAGAAATCAACCATTTGATGATTTTTACATGGACATAATTGACTTTCTACTAATTCTATCCTAGACACAATCGACCCTCTATCGATTTTGACCTAGTTGTAGAAATAAACCATACTCTTAGGGTTGTAGCATAATCATTACCATAAGATTTTATTAGTTCCAAATTTTTTAATTAACTATGAATGTGTGTTCATTTTAATCTCCTTTCTCTCTTTGTAATTTTCATTGATTATTCAATTATTTCATTGTATTATTGGTCTATATTTAGGGCATAGTTTATATATTATATAATTTGTATTATTTATATAAATTATATCTCCATCGTACCTTAACTTTACCTCTTTTAATTATTTTAATTTATGCATTAAATTCCCAATTAGATAAAATAATTAGTATATTTTTATCTTTAAATTATTAGTTTAGTTATTTATATATAATGTTTACCATATAATGACACCCTTACAACCCTTAGATTAGATACCTTTTGGTTATTACCTAATGACATTGTATTTCCTTTTTTTACTTTAATTTATATATCTTGGATATTTTTTATATGTGAAAAGGGAGAAGACCATACTAGATCTAATATACATACAACTGGCCATGCCACAAACTGGCCTTGTCTCAAGTGGAAAATTATGAGAGATGTTATAGATGAAGACTCAAATATAAAGTATGAATACCTAAGTATCCTTGATCATGGATTAAAAATACTAAGTAATACCTCTCTATTTAAAATTTATTCTATTGAACATCAATGACCTTGAGTAAGACTAGACCTCCATAAGAATAGACTCATATAATCCAATCCTCTTATTGTAATAAAAAAATGTTTTAATGTGTAATAAAAGTATAATGGTGTTTTTTATTGTAAAAATGAGATTAGGAACCCTATATATACATATCTAACACCTAAATGTGACCTATAAAATATGTTTATGGACTCAATCTAGATTGATATAATATAATGATTAAAATAAAAAATATTAATGCATTGGCCATGTTGAGTTAGTATAGGGAGAAAAATAACTATATTAACAAGGGAAAATTTATGTGGAAAGGGACATGAAAAATATAATATTATATTCCATCCATGACTAATATAATTTTAAATATAGGGGCCTAAGCATAACTCACTTGATCAGGATTGAGTTAGCTGGGAGAAAACTTTAAACTAGGCAAAGGAGGCATAAAATAGAGAAAAACATTTGGAGTAGGCTACAATGAATAGATCTCAAGATAATTAATGTAAAAATGTATAATATTAAATTTTGTGATAATAATATATTTTGAATTGTGATGTGTTGGCCTAAACCCAAGCTTAGTGCATCTCTTAAGACATACATTTAGGGAGAAATAATGCCAATGAGTCTTGAAATAGAACTTATCAGTGAATGAAAAAAATAGTGTATGCATATGCCCCAGCCAAATCTCATCACATTTCATAATAGTGTAATGAGGTATGTAAATTTTGGAAAAAAACATAACAACACAAAATATAAGTAAAATATTTTAAATAAAATTTGATAAGAGAAATAAATGCATATATATACCTTTAGTTACCTAGTTGGACTGAAAATAAATTATGTACAGTGTAAGAGTGGCATGGAAACAACTCGAAGAGGTCATGCACATTAAAATGTTGATGTAAGATGTTGAATCTATGATAAAATTACTTGAGTAGGATTATAAAATAAAGGAAATATAAATCTTTATGCAAATATATTTCATCAGTACAAAAAAAATATTTATGACACCAATATTATAACATTTACTATAGTGTTAAAATTGATCTATGACGACAAAAAAAAATTTTAAAAATGGAATTTGAAGGACAAATTTTGAGGGGTTAATTTTTTTAAATTTTATTATAAATATGTAAAAATAAAATCATTTTAAAATTTTTTATTCTAAGATATAGAAAGCTTTGAGAAACCATTTATTACACAAAGAGAGAAAAATGCTAGAGGATATAAAAGTAGTTGTCATAGATAATATGATGGTCCTACTACTACGACTATCAAGTTAAGACATGAAATTAATATTGGGATAGGTAGATAAGCTATAGGTAGGAAAACTAATTGATATATATATATATATATATATATATATATATATATATATATATATATATATATATATATATATATTTATTAAACATGTGATGTATGTATGTATGTATGTGCATGCATACATACATACACAAATAAATATTCTGGCTTATTATTTTGTAAATGGGATTTTATTTTAATTAGATATATAATGTTGTAGCATAGTTTTATGTGATATCATGATTTGATGTTTCATCTCATACGTTTAATAATTTTGTAAAACATGTGGGAATATACACAAATAAAATTGATAAAATACTAATGTTTAAATCCATACCTACTTGATCAGAGTATTTTACCTTCACTACATATTTTTACATCACCTTTGTTACACTTTGCCTTCTTATATCTCCATTTTATCATTCCCAATATCCACTTTATGTATAATATTTATAATTGTTCACCTTCACCTTGTTTATTGGCTAGTTTTCTATCTTTTTGCTTCATATTTGACTTTCATATATCTCAATATTATGCTTCTTAACTTAATATCATGTGTGTTATATGGTAAGTATTTTGTGAATAAAACTAGGCCCTTCTCATAAATACCCATCACCTTCACATCTACAACATAGTTTTCATTTTTATGATGGATTTAGATGGTCTTGTTTCCTATGAGAGATTATAGTGCAAACATCTATTTCATGGTTATCCATTTCCTTAATTCTCAAATTTTACATCTTATGTTTGATTTATATTTTGTTTTATATACTTATATTTATTGTTTTGTGATAATTTTATAATTATTTTGCATGTCATTTATTTGACTTATATTTTTATTTTATGATTTCATTATATTTTTTACAATTAATTTTTGACCTTTTCATGATTATATGTCATATGTTTGCTTTAAAGTGGCCTTTAATCTATTTACATTGGATATCTTATCATGTTTTCACATCTTTTATTAGTTGGATTATTTTTAATTTTATTATCTTTGATTAATTTTATCCCTTGTTTGAATTATATTTCCTTTGTCTACTTACATTGTGTATCCTTATTTATCTCTTGCTTTCATTGAACATCTTATTTTTTCTTTATATTCTTTTGTATTTAAAATTGATAAAATACTAATGTTTGAAATGACATATAAAGTGAATGGATTAAAAAATCCAACAAACAAAATATGCACAAATTGTTTATAAGAAAAGAATCAAATGTCGATAAATACAAAAGAATATAAAGAAAAAATAAGATGTTCAATGAAAGCAAGAGATAAATAAGGATACACAATGTAAGTAGACAAAGGAAATATAATTCAAACAAGGGATAAAAGTAATCAAAGATAATAAAATTAAAAAAAATCCAACTAATAAAATATGTGAAAACATGATAAGATATCCAATGTAAAATAGATTAAAGGCCACTTTAAAGCAAACATATGACATATAATCATGAAAAGGTCAAAAATTAATTGTAAAACATCCAATGAAATCATAAAATAAAAATATAAGTCAAATAAATGGCATGCAAAATAATTATAAAATGATCATAAAACAATAAATATAAGTATATAAAACAAAATATAAATCAAACATAAGATGTAAAATTTTAGAATTAAGGAAATGGATAACCATGAAATAGATGTTTGCACTATAATCTCTCATAGGAAACAAGACCATCTAAATCCATCATAAAAATTAAAAATATGTTGTAGATGTGAAGGTGATGGGTATTTATGAGAAGGGCCTAGTTTTATAGACAAAATCCTTACCATGTAACACACACGCTATTAAGTTAAGAAGCATAATATTGAGATATATAAAAGTCAAATATGAAGGAAAAAGATAGAAAACTAGACAATAAACAAGGTGAAGGTGAACAATTAGAAATATTATACATAAAGTGGATATTAGGAATGATAAAATGGAGATATAAGAAGGCAAAGTGTAACAAAGGTGATGTAAAAATATGTAGTGAAGGTAAAATACTCTAATCAAGTAGGTATGGATAAGAGCTTTTGACATCCAACATATAGAGATCCCCAAATAGTATGAATAAATATTGGCACAAATAAAACTAATTCCATAAAGGATAAATTCATGAAATTTAAAAGTATCCTACCTTCCCATGACATGTTACCTATTCCTCAAAACCTAAAAGAGCCATAAATCACATAGAGGATTAGGTAATTATATGAAGAAGAAGATGGAATTAACTATATATATTTAAATTCTCTTATCTCAATCTATTATTCTATCACACTCTAATGGACCTTGGCTATATCATGAGTCAAAATATAGAGTTTTATCTTCTAATAAGATAAGGGGACATGCCAATGATATGATCACATATTTTGGTGTAATTTTGACATTTAAAAGACATTTTTCCATTTAAAATTATCTTTATCTTTATATTTTTTTTAATGGTTTTACTTTAGTATACTAAATTATGAATTTAATGTCTTATTTTATTTTCATCATCAATATATATTCATAAAACAATTAATTGGTGATAAAGATGAATAACACAAAAAAAATTACACGTATCCACTAAATAAGAGAACCTAGGGACTAAGAATATTCACCCCTCAGAGGCTTACACTCTAAAAATAGAGTGAAATATAATTTTTGACCCAAGTGTGCCTCAATTAAAATAATGATAGCAAAATATGGGGATCATGAAACATTCACACAATTTAAATTGATACAAAAGAGGAATACTAGTAGCTGATCACGAGAGGTAAACATTTGATTTAAAAATGTTGGAAGGATTCTCTATCAATCAAAGAACTAAACTACAAGTACCACAAGATTTATTTCATTAATGAAATGACATAACACTCTTCCAAGATGATAAAATAGAGGATTTTACCAACTAGAGATGAGATAAAAAGGAAGACTTTATGGAGACAAAGGTTGATAGGATGAGTGAAAGGGCATACCTCACATAGACATGATCATAGTTTGATGTTATATTATCTTGGTATTTATGCTGTAACATTGTAAATATATAAGGATATAGAGAATAATTGAGGTGAATATAGAGATTTATGCAAATGTTATTAATAAAATAAACCTATGTAATAGTATCAATGGTATAAAATAAAGAGTAGATAAACTATTGAATTTGGAAATTATATCAATCTTTATAAAAGAAAGGAGTTGGAGGAGGAAATTACTATGTTCTGTGTATTATGTATGATTTATTATAATTATAGGCAATACCTCTTTTTTATTGAATGATAAGGAATAAACCCAATACTAACCCTCATGATACATTAATATAACTAAAGTTATCCTATCTAACATAAAACTATTTGTAGCTAACCACTTCATATTTTATGTCTACATTTGATGGTGTCACACAATTTTATTAGACTAATGTCTAAGGGGAAGTATTATCTAGAGTTATATCATGCACTCAAATAAATAAAAAAGTGGTGGGAAGAAACACTACAAATTCTTTTCACATAGAAGTTAGATAAATAAGGAAAACATCACTAGGAGTGAAATAAGAATTCTTCCAAACACAAGAATAATAATTTTAGGTTAATTTTCCAAAATTATTGTGGCTTTGGATTCTAAGACAAGATAAAAATATAGATAGATACCATAGTCATATTAAAAGACCTATCTAGTGGATTTTAGATAAAAGTGATAGAATACAACACCTTGATACACCAATAACCCAAGCTATTGATCACTAGTTTGAGACAAATCTTGATTCATTCATCATAGCTTGGGATATATAGGGTTGGACAAGTTTTGACGCTATGAAATCCAAGTTAATTAAGGAAGCAAGGAAATATTCTTGACTAAAGTAATAGATCTCATATGAATTATATTCACATAATGAGGGATAAATGAGAAGTTAATATGTTACTTTAGGTCCAAACACCTAAAATATGGTATGTAGAAAGAAGGGGGATCCTCAAAATATGTGACTACTCATAATAACTAGGATAAAAAGTTGGGGGAGATTAAATAAAATATAAGGGGATAGGTAGATCAATATCAAATAAATATAAATAAATCAAGATGGTATTAAATAATAGTTAGAAGATAAATAAAATGGCTAAGAGAAAGATGTTGAATGAAGAGATGAGGATTCAATTGCATAATCCAAAAGGTCAATTGGATAGGAAGAAATAGATGTAGAAAAAAGAAAGAGAATGGAGAATGATGATATGGAATACAAAAATAGAGTAACACAATGTGGCCTTGCCTAGTATATGTCACACTATTGAAAATCTTGTTAATATCCCTCTACTAGAAATGGAAAAGTTAGTATTCACACTACAGAGAGGCATAAATGAGGTAAGTGAAAGAAATAGAATAGACATTTTATTATATAATACACTAATAAAGGTGATTAATCACATGTCGAAGGGATGAATAGAGTTATATTCACTATTTAGAACACCTGAACTATTATAAACCCTAGGTGTAAAATACCAACAAGTTATGAGTATTTTAATCCACAATGGATGAGGCATAGATATTGTTAGAATAAAAAGTGAAGAGATGAGAATTAACATAGAAGATATGTAATATATAGTAAAACCAAGGGTAGAGATTTTATCCATAAAATGAAGCCCGATAATAAGTAGTAAGGACAAAAATGTCATAGATAACATAAAAGTATCAGTAGAGGAAGATAAAAATGAGAAAGAAGACTCACAGATCATTATTGGTAGTAATAATAAGGAGTGAAGGTAGAAAGATAAGGAAGAGGTTAATTCAACAAAAATATGATTAGTTAGTGAAAACATGGGAAAATAAGTCCACTTATAGATAGAAGATGGTGAAGATTAAAATCAAAGAGATATGACTCCCCAAAACCCAAATGCAAGAGAACCTGAGGAAAAATAAACCCTTTTGATCAATTTTCATCCCCTGTGTCACTTTAGAATAAATGTGGACATCCAATCCTTACTAGCAGTATATTTATTAGTAACGAAGTAAAATATAAATAAAAAATTTAGAATCAAGATATTTAGAGCAGATGAGAATTTGTAAGAAATTAGGTAGAAGTATTAGGAAGAAGATACTTTCAAGTAGATCTAAAAAGAGATAAGGGATGTAACCAATAGTTGGCTAGGAAAAAATGGATAAGCAATAGTAGAAACTATGAAGTAATACAAACACAAGTACCTTAGGAAATGTCATGCATAGTAGTACCAACCCTAACATAATTATTACTAAATCACCTATTAGAAATATTGTCATTTATGTCAAAGGTCTAAAATTATTGGTGATAAAGGCCTCATTTCATTTAATAATGTTTATAATAGATATATCTTGGCTAATGTGTGTTAATATTTATTTAATATTAATGAATATATTTTTGGTTGCATATGAGATAAAAGAAGGGCCCATGGAGAAGTCAAAGAGTCATGAGGTAAAGACAAAAGAAGAATGGGACACATTTTCCCATGAAAATTAATTTTGGGGAATTCCAAGAGTCACCAAGTGAAGACAAAAGAGGAAGGGCACAATTTCTCATGAAGGGACACTTTCATGAATATGAAAAGTCACCAAGGTAAAGACAAAAGAAAGAAGGATGCTTTTATCATGAAGGGTCACCACATGACTTTTCAAAGGAAAGGATATGAAGGGTCATACAAGTTTGGCACCATTTTACATGAGGATTGAAGGGTCACAAAGGGGGAAGGTCAATGGTCATTTGAAAATCTATAAATAAAGGCTTGAGAAGCCATTTGTAATGTGTGAGATAGAGTTCGATTTAACATAGTAATATCTAGCTTAGAAGGGAATTTGTTAGAGATGAATATGATTTGTATTTGTTATATATATCTTAGAAGAGCAAATGTGAGAGAGAGGAAAGAGATTTTGTAATGGACTATCATTTGTTGAGATAACAACATTGAGAGATAGTTGTGTGGTATACACAAAGGGATTGGTGCTCCTCTGGGTTGGTGCTCATGAGTTATTATTGTGTTGGTGCTAAAAAAAAGGGTTGGTGCTCTTGTGGGTTGGTGATCATTTTTTTTTCTATGTTGGTGCTCAACAAAGGGGTTGGTGCTCCTATGGGTTAGTGCTCATGAATTGTTGTTGTGTTGGTGCTCAACAAAGGGGTTGGTGTTCCTATGGTTTGGTGCTCACAAATAGTTGTTGTGTTGGATCAAAGGGGTTGGTGCTCTTACAAGTTGGTGCTTGTGAATATTATTTGAGTTGGTACTCATTCATATACTTGAGATTGTTCTCCATGGTTTTCCCACATTGGGTTTCCATGTTATATTTGGTGTCTCTCTCTATCTTGTGGTGTGTTTATTGTTTCAATTTTATTACATATCTTGAATGTTTGGTTAAGTGGAATTTGATTAAGGGAAATTCTTATAATATATATGATATATTGATTCACCCCACCCTCTTAGTATATCCCATGCTTAACAACTAGTATCAAAGGAGGTTCTTTTTGAAAAGTTTTATAGCTTGAAGGTAGATCGGGAAAACACGATGACTAGATCACATGAAGGATTTTATACAAATAAGGCACCTTTGTTTGATGGGATAAATTATGTTTTTTGGAGTATGAGATTGAACATTTATTTGATGGCCCTTGGATTCAACATATGACAAGCAGTGGTGGAGGAATATGAAGAGCCACATACACTTGTAATTACTCCAGCAGAAAAGAAGGCAAGTGAATGTAATGCTAAAGCTTTAAATGTTATTTTATGTGGTTTATGTGAATCTAAATTTGTTAAAGTTATGCAATGTAAATCTACTCATGAAACTTGGGTAAAACTTGAGAATATTACAAAAGTGATGGAAAATTTTAGCAAGCTAAGATTTAGACTTTTAGAAGATAGTTTGAAAGTTTGAAGATGGAAGAAGAAGAAGATATATCAAGTTATCTCTTACAAGTTGATCAAATAGTAAATCAGATTCAAGGTCTTGGAGAAACATTGGAAGAGTCAATGGTGGTACAAAAGGTTTTGAGATCTCTACCAATGAGATATGATGCAAAGGCTTCAGTAATCAAGGAGATGAAGAATTTAGCTAAGATAAAGATGGATGAGCTTCATGGTATTCTCATGGCATATGAGATGTAGAATGAACAAGATAAAATGTGAAAGAGAGAAGCAAATTTCAAGACATAAAAGAAAGAGAAAGCTAAGATTCAAGAATCAAGTGATAGTTCTAGTGATGATGAAAATAACAATGGAGCACATTTCATTCACAAGCCAAAAAGGGTAATAGGTAAATATCAAGGAAAATACCTTTTAAATGTTTTAATTGTGGAAAGATTGGAATTTTTTTAGATAAATTCCCAAATAAGGGTAATGATGATGAATAAAAGTCTACATACAATAACAATTTCAAAGGCAAATCCAAGAAGGGATTCGAGAAGAAGAGCCTGTATTCTAAGGATCCTAGCTCAGTCAAAGATAATGGAGTCAATGATTTAGAAGAAGAAAAGATTCTATTCATGGCCATACATGAAGATGATCAAGAAGAAGAGGAGGAGAAAGCTGAAGTGAATATGGAAGGAGAACTCATTTGTGCCTTAGAAAAGTTAGAAGCTAT
The DNA here is from genome assembly GCA_037957365.1 of Torreya grandis. Lineage (NCBI taxonomy): Eukaryota > Viridiplantae > Streptophyta > Pinopsida > Cupressales > Taxaceae > Torreya > Torreya grandis. Next base: position 468,214 of record JARHVA010003768.1, on the reverse strand, counting down.
TGAGAAGAAAAATAAAAGATTGATGCACCAGATCAAGAAAAATGCAAAGGAGTCAAAGGGAATTATTGATGATCTAACAACACACTTGAAAAAAGACAAGAAGAATGAAGTATATCTAACAGCATAGTTGGAAATAACAAGAAAAGAATGTGAAAGGTATGTTATTGAAATTGCCTCTTTAAAAGAAGATATTGAGAAAGTAGTCAATGATAAAGTAGTTAGTGATTTAAAATTTGAGGATAGCACTAACATGCTGAAAAATATATTGGAAAGTCAAAAAGTAAATTTAGATAAGATAGGGGTAGGATTTCAAAAGAAAAAGAGATATGCTAAAGCTCTTACAAAAGAGGAAAGAAAAAGGGGAGAAGGGAAGAATATAGAGGACATTTCAAATCGAGAAGGCTGGAGGGAACAAAGCTACAAAAGGCAATCAAGTCAGAGATATATAGAAAGGTCTTATTTTTATGGCTATTGTTTTTATTGTAATGGATATGGTCATAAGAAATTAGAATGTAGAAAAAGAGCTAACAGTTTTAGAAATAAGGAGAAGGAAAGTCAAGTAGAGTCAAGTAAAAGCCACAAATCTTTTGTTGCTCTATTAAGCTTTGATGAAGAGAACATAGTATGCTACAAGTGCAACAACTTTGGACACATAGCTCAGTATTGTAGAATCATGTTCAAATTAGTCAAGAAGGATCAGATTTTTAAAGCTCTATTCATTAAGAAGAAGGATCAGAGTTTCAAACCTCCATTCATCAAGAAGGAAGTTCAGACTTGTTCATGGTAGAAGAAACAACATGAAGATTCTATGATGGTTCAGACAGCTCTGCATGTAAGAAATAAAGATCAGCCATGGTTAGTTGATAGTAGATGTTTGAGGCATATGAGAAGAGATAAAAATAAGTTCATAACTCTAAAGAAGGTCAATGGTGGCACAGTGAGATTTAGAGATAAAACCACTACCAGGATAACTGGAAAAGGTACTTTGAGTTTGGATTATGGTAGAACTAAGACTAAGAATGTTTTGTATGTAAAAGGTATTAATCATAATCTATTGAGTGTTAGTCAAATATGTGATTAAGGATACAAATTAAAGTTTCATGTAGAAGGTTGTGAGATTAGAAGAAAAGATTCAAATGAGTTGATTGTAGATGCTCAAATGATAGACAACAATTTATATGTAATATCAGATATCTTCTCAAAGGCACGATCAAAGGACACATTCAAGGATTTGTGAGAGGAGTTAGGAGTAATTTTTATTACTTCCTACCATTGATGTTTAGCATCAATTGAGAGAGAGCTAAGTGTTATCTCCAGGTAGGTCCTTTACCAATGATGTCAAAGGGAAAGAATAATAGGTACAGGTATAGGTGTAGAAACAGGTATAGGGAATAGGTATAGGTTACTAGAGTAAGGGGGAGTTACTGTATGTTTTTAGATGATAATATGTGTAGGATTCAGGATGTGGTAGTTTTAGGATTGAGGTTGCCATCAATGACAAAGGGGGAGATTGTTGGAAATATTGTCATTGATGTCAAAGGTCTAACATTATTGGTGATAAAGGAACCCTTTCATTTAATAATGTTTGTAATAGATATATCTTGGCTAATGTGTGTTAATATTTATTTAGTATTAACAAATATATTTTTGGTTGCATATGAGAAAAAATAAGGGCCCATGGAGAAGTCAAAGAGTCATGGGGTAAAGGCAAAAGTAGAATGGGACACATTTTCCCATGAAGAGTCATATTGGGGAATTCCAAGAGTCACCAAGTGAAGACAAAAGAGGAAGGGCACAATTTATCATGAAGGGGCACTTTGAGGAATATGAAAAGTCACCAAGGTAAAGACAAAAGAGGGAAGGACACTTTTGCTCATGAAGGGTCCCCACATGAATTTTCAAAGGCAAGGATATGAAGGGTCATACAAGTTTGGCACCATTTTCCATGAGAATTGAAGGGTCAAAAAGGGGGAAGTCCAAAGGTCATTTGGAAAGCTATAAATAAAGGCTTGAGAAGTCATTTGTAATGTGTGAGATAGAGTTTGATTTGAGATAGTAATATCTAGCTTAGAAGAGCATTTGTGAGAGATGAATATGATTTGTATTTGTTATATCTAGATTAGAAGAGCAAAGGTGAGAGAGAGGAAAGAGATTTTGTAATGAACTATCATTTGTTAAGATAGAAACATTGAGATATAGTTGTGTGGTATACACAAAGGGGTTGGTGCTCCTATGGTTTGGTGCTTAGAAAAGGGGTTGGTGCTTAGCAAAGGGGTTGGTGCTCATGAATTGTTACTATGTTGGTGCTCAACAAAGGGGTTGGTGCTCATGAATTTTTGCTATGTTGTTGCTTAGCAAAGGCGTTGGTGCTCCTGTGGGTTGGTGCTCATGAATAGTTGTAGTGTTGGTGCTCAACAAAGGGGTTGGTGCTCCTACAAGTTAGTGCTTATGAATATTGTTTGATTTGGTGCTCAATCATATACTTGAGATTGTTCTCCATGGTTTTTCCCACATTGGGTTCCACGTTATATCTGGTGTGCCTTTCTCTATCTTGTGGTGTGTTTATTGTTTTAGTTTTATTACATATCTTGAACGTTTGGTTAACTGAAATTTGATTAAGGGAAAGTTTTATAAGATATATGACATACTAATTCAGCCCCCCTCTCAGTATATCCTATGCTTAACATCACCAAGTAACCCTTAAATGACATAGACTAGAATGGATTTATCACTATTTGACAAAGACATGAAGGATGTGGAAAAAAATGTATTCATATTAGATTCATATTGGTGAAGCCACAAAATTATTGATGAACGTGTGATTATATCTAATTTTTTGGGGACAAAAATAGATAATATACTTAAGTGGCATATGAAGGCTTACTTAGGACACCATCACATGGGATGATGTTCAAAAATTATTTAAAGGAGACTTTAACTACACCGATATACCAAAAAAGAGTGTTAGAAATATGAAGGAATTATTTCATAAGGAGAAGGAATCTATCAGATATTATGTTCAATGATTTAATTATATAATATGTAAACTAGAGGAACCTCTCAATGAAAAACATAGGATTGAATGGTTTATATCTGGCTTACTCCGATGCCTCCATGTCAATATAGATGGATTTTTTTTAATAAATTTGAATAAACATTAGAGATGGAATCGAGATTAGAAGCATAGTCCTAGAGAAGAGATATAAATACTTGGTTTAAGGACAATGTTGAAATATTATAGTTAGAAATGGAATAACTAAAATCTAAATAGGATATACAAATGAAGGGAGATGAGTATGTGTTACCACAGAGTAAGCATACATAACTATGGCCACAATTTTTTTGTACTAGCTATTGTGTAGAGGACCAATCTAGGATGGAATGCCCCCATAGTGACATGGAGAGAAGAGAAACATTAGTAAGTTATACAAAACCACCTTTGGGAATGACCCCACTTATCCAAAATGTGATATATAGTGAAAGAATATACTATAGAATATGCAGATTATATGACCAACATCCCGCACATTTATGTATAATGATGGAAGTACCACCTCTCATAATTCAAATGATATATTGTACTAATTATGACTCATTCAATAATTATAACCACAGGTGCCCTATTTTTATGAACTTTTGGACATCTAATATACTATTTATAGAGGAATGATGGTTATGTAACAAATACCCCCAGATCATTTACCCATAACTAATACTATCATACCACATCTTGGCTAGGTATTTTTATCAACCACATTTTCACCCTTTAGATTTTAGTTCAAAACTTCCAAATTTTGAATAACATGGAAACACCTCAAGGTTATGGGTGGCCTATTGGAGAGCTGCATCTCTAGTTTAAAGGGATAGCTCCCTTGATGTATCACTTAGGCTCATCAAACTACTCTATCAGATTCTAATGAAAAGAGAGAGAAACCTAATGTAATGGAGGCGATACACCATAATTTTTGGACCATTACCAACTAGATCCAAATTCACTTTAAACATGAGACTAACATGAACATGACATTACTCCAAATCTACCTCTTTAAATCAATGTTTCCCATGAAGGTTGAGAAGAATGCTTGGGCTAGGAGGAAGAGTCAAGAGGTCATAAAATGAAAATAATGAGAAAACAACTAAAATAACCTTTTACACTCCACTTAAACACTTAAAAAGACCTTAAAATAATTTTTAAACTAAATATGCATACAAGAAAATGACAAACATGCCAAGGAAACAAGATTATAATTTAGAAAGATCAAATATTCAACCATACACATTGAAACTAGTCAAAGGAGAAGGTAAAACAAAACTTTTATTATTTATGAAAGTCTTGAAAATGGGAAGGGCTTCACCATACCCAAGTGAAGGATACCAACTTATCCTATCAAGGCTGAATATATATATATATATATATATATATATATATATATATATATATAGTTAATATGAAACTCTCTCAACATGTATTATAAGACAAGTGTGATTGTCTAAAGATTTTCTCTTACTCCAAGTGGTGTGAAAGTTTGAAACTTGGCTTGAGACCTTATCTTGCTCTTCAAAACTACCCTTTAGCTTGGCTTGTCAGAGGAAAAATGGAATTATTCAACATTATATCATGTTGAGTTAAATTAAATATCTAGTATTGACACCTTTAATCACTTATATAATCTCTCCAACTAACATATCACTGGCAATCATCATCCATCTCCTTAGGTGTCTTGAAACCTCTTCATCTCACTAGGCCAATCTTTCTTACAAGTGTCAAAACCTGAGTTCATTTTATCCAATGCATTGTATCTACATGTATGACATATAAATATCATTTTATACCTAAAATAACTGACATGGAGTCATTAAACTCTCCTTAAGACTCAATTTTGCACCTTTTTCTTTGATTAGGCCTCTTTTCCTTGTAGCCCTAAAATCATGTAAAAATCCTTATGTAGGGTAGTTTACATATGTTAATAATAAAATAGGGACATATTTGAGTATATATTATGGATTTAAAACTTAATACCAAGTTTTAGGTCCTAAGAGTGAGTGGAAGTGTGTTTTCTCTACTATTCTCTTCTCCCAATTAAGCCTCCTTGCCTAAAAGACTAATTATCTACTCCAGATCTCTCCAACATGTTTGAAAAAAAAAGTGTTTTATTACATTTACCTATCCTATCACTAACCTCCATGTCAAATTTTGGGTCCTGAGACCCTATGGAAGTGTGAGAACCATGAAATGGTCTTGAAACCTAGTCTCATTTTGAGCTTGTTGAAGACTGCCCTAAAAAATGAAATTTTTTTATCACTTACAAGGTCAATTTTACATAGTTTTAGTATTTAATAGTTGGAACACATACCAAAATACATCCTCCAAGATTTTACAAGTTCCTCATTACTCAAAACCCTATAAAACACATAAAAACTTTGAAAAATAGTACATTTATTATAGTCTATATAACTACAAGTGCATACAAAATACATTGTTAGAACCTAATTAGAGTCTAGAAAAATGTTCATGAGGTTATAAGATCAAAACAAGTCATTTAATGTTATTTTGAGACCAGTCTTCCACATTAGGTCTTTACTAGGGTTTTAGGAGGGTTTAGAGTGACTTAGCTTCTTAATGATTATTCATAAACCCTAAGCCTTCAATCCCTAGACCAATGCCAAAATTTTATATTAAACAACCCTCCTCAAATTTACTTAGGTGATTAAGTTCCCATTCATCCATTTTGTATAGTTATGAGTTTAAGAAGTTGGCTCTCATGTTACAAACATCCCATTAAAGAGGGGTATGAGTTCTTAACCATCGTTCATGCATGCTTGAAGCTTAAACTAACAACTAGAACCACCTAAAAGAATAATAGGGTCCTCATTACCATATGTAAAATCCACTAGGTTCCATGTAGAGTGTCATAGTATCAACAACAAATGGGAAGTGAGTTAATAATTATAATCTTACATGAGAGAAGTTTGAGGTGGTCTCAAAGTCCAAATGGATACTGTACTTGTTCTCCCCTATTTTTGCATGGTATTATAGGTTCTATGATTTGTCAATGAACTTCACAAAGTCTTAAAACCATCACTTTGCATTAAAAAAGATTCTTTGTTTATGACTTTACTTATGGTATATGTGTTTAGTATTAGGCTTGTTAGGCCTAATAGGGCTTATCATCATTCCATCATTTGTTACTAAGTTTTCATGTCTTATGGATCTATGATATCACTATGAAACTATTATAAATATATTTACATCCCTTAAATTTACTTTTGGCATTAAAATCTCTCAAAACAAGCAAAAACTTTCATGAGGGCAAGTAGGCCTGTAGATACCATTTGACTATGTATATAAGGTTTAGAGAACTCTATTGATAGTCAGTTCGTTTTAAACTTAATTTTTGCTCTTTTACCTTAAATTTACTTTATAAACTATCTATAACCTCACCCAAACTCCCCTTTCATTGACTATAGGTGTCATTTTCTTCTCCATGTTTTAAAATAGCTTGTGGTATCTAGACTAACCTATAGGTGACATTTAGGTATCTAAATGCATTTTTAATATCAAAATATTCAATAGAAACCATTGACAGAATTTAATACTTTGATATTATTTGAGAGTATGGAACTCTTCTTATTTCCTGAAATCTTTCACTTTGACAAACACATAATTATTCGAAACTGGCTTCAGACCTTTTCAAGGTGTGGCTATAGGTAGTCATTAGAGAAAGTTTGACATGATCTTAATAGTGTTACTCTCATTCCATCATGGCACCTTGAAATCATTAAAACAATAATTTAAATATCATTTCCACTATCTCACAAGGTTAATTGTCTCTTTCATAGTTTTCACAAGCCTTTACATTCTTGTCTTGAAATATAGACCTGTGCATGAGTGCTAAGTTTGTGAACTTCCCTAGTGAGTATGACACTGGTCACCTAAACCCTTCATGAATCTCAAATGGTATATATGTCTTTTTTTACCTATGTCATATTTCATGTCTACATAAAATCATGTTTCCACATCTACCTTCCTTTGATGGCAATTAATTTTAGTAAAAAATGAAGACCTACATATCTATCACTATAGGTCTTCATTTTTCTTTCATACACTATTGAGATAACTTATTGATACCTTTAACACTTTTATAGTTTTATAAACTCTTGTACCATTATATATCACCTCTTAATAAGACTAGACCTCCTAACTAAGCATTGTGTCATCCTTAACTTATCCATTTGGTCTATACATGCCTACGTATATAGTTAGTTAATATTCAAGGATTTGTGTATAAAATGTAGTAAATAGTTTGGTTCATGCTCTTTGATGATGTCATGAGATCAATTTATGAAACTGTGTGTTTTAATGGGAATTCCATGTCCTTTCACTATTTGAATTCTCTCAACCTAGGAATTATAGTCCATGATTGTCTACCTACAAGTCTGCAAATCTATAGGTGACTAAACACATTTTAGTTCTTTCTTTAAGACAATACTTGGACCTCATTCTCATTAATTTGGATTTATAATTTTCTAATTCCACTCTTTTACATTATAATTAATGTTTCATTGTGATTTATGCCAAGTTTGACAAACACACTTTTAGAAGATTATTCATGATAGACCATGCTTTTAAGAGAAAGAAACGTAGAAATATATACAAGGATCACATTTAAAGAGAAGAGAACATTAATCTTATGAAAGTGAGGGATAATCAATTAAATTTGAGGCACTTTAAACCTTTGAAAGTGATAGACATCACAAACCAACCAAAAATGTTTGCAGTTAGAATGATATATTATATACATTTGAGAAACTTTTCCTCTTATTGAAGACACTTCATAAGGTCAAGATGATTGATGAAACTGTAATTTAAAGTAGTCATTTTTACTATTAAAACACTTCACAAAACTATTATCCTCCATCAAATTTTAGTGAATAAATAAGAGCAAATCCAAACCCTACTTGAATAGAAAAGGAATAGTGACCTATTATCACTCTTTAAAAAATTTCATAAAGGAGGGGACATGAATATATAAACCAATGACAATAAATTGAATCTAATTAAGACCCCTAACAATTCCCAAAGTTTACTATTCAAAATTTATCTCTTATAACCATACCATACATTTGAATTTTGACTTTTTGAGCTTGTGAAGGTAGCGATAGAGATAAGGAAGAGTTTTCTTTCACTTTTATGACCTAAAACTTGATGCCAAGATTGAATATGATCTATAAAAGCTGAAAGGACAATTTGAAACTATTATCACCTACAAGTGAGCTTCTCAAGTATGTAAAAGTGAGTGAATCTTTTTCTATGGCATTGAAAATTAAGATCCTAACCATTTATGACTTGATGACATATATGGTAGTTATGTAACTACTCCAAGGACTTTGGAAAGAGTGCTTATATAGATTATTCACTTTGGTGGGTTTTGAAATACATGTAAATTAGTAAAAATCACCTTTTCTTCATATTTACATTACATTAACTTCTTTGAGTAAACCTTAAACTTTGCTAATAAGACATTATAAAGACTATTTGAAGACCACTAAGGCATGACAAAGCTTTGAAATATGCTATAAAAACATGAAAATCAAGTTTTTTACCTATAGGGATTGACCTTTTGACCTTGGGGGGCAAAATTAGTCAACAAATTGGTGATGCATAGGGGTAACATCCTTATTATGCTAAATGGGCCATGTCCTTGTCCTTTCATTAGGAAATTGTGTTATTTTCACTTAGATTTAGACCTAGGTAGACCTTGATCATAATAAAAAAAATTGATTTAAAATTTAAACAACACAAAAACATGGACAACACATAAAAGGCAAAGGAGACAAATACACACATGTGCTAACAAGCACTTAGGAAACACAATAAAAAAAAAATAACTAACTATATATAACTTACCTATACTTTTCTTCTTCTTCTTGGGTGAAAGGTGAAGATTATACTATCTCCTTCTCTATGAGGTTACAAATGGCATGTGTCTAGATGCCTCTTAGACCTTTATCTTATTTTCTTCATCCTCTTCTTGAATGCCAATCCTCTTGGCATGCTCTCAAGTCAATTAAAAACTATAAGAAAATATATTATGAAGATATATTCATAAAGTGGCTCAAGATCCTTCTTAGAATTTATTAGTATCTTCAACCTCATGAAATGATATTCAATATAAGCCTACTTATTGGGCCTCAATGGCATAATTAATGACATCATACTTCTTACCAGCTACTATAAGCTCATCAAGATCTTCAAGGAGTTTTGCATACCCAATCCAAGCTTGATTATTTTCCTCAATGGATGTATCTAGACCAACCTCTTCATAATCATGCTCAGTAGGAAATGTAACTTTACAAAGAGCTTAAATCTCTTGAAGAGATTAAAGGTACTACTACTAGTCATCTCTTAGTTCTTCTCTTTGATCCACATGAGCAAGACCAACTAGAAAAGAATTTCATCTTTATCCTTAAGGGCTATAGGGATGTCAAGGGTTTCAAATCATTATATGTAGTCATGATGTGATTGTAAGGTAGATTCTTCAAGTTCATCTTGTTTCTCATATTAAACCATGTCAAAAACATTCATAACCTTAGCTTATTTTATGTGAAATCCTTCAACATCAAGACAAACTACAAACTCAACAAAGTTAGATGAAATTGGATCACCTTCTTTAAGAATACTATAAAAATCATTTTATAGAACCTCTTCTTTTAAAACATATTTGCATTTATCTTCCCCAAGAGTAGTACCAATGGAAATGTTTTCATCAATCTCACTTGAAAAATATTCATTAGCTAAAAGTACAACTCTTTCTTCTTCACTTACCTCCCTTAAGACATGTTCTTCCTCAAGAAGGGAGTTTGTGGGAGGGTGACAGATAGGTTTATGATTTGGAGGGGGAGTATGAGGTATTGTGGATGGATCATGAATTAGCTTGGGAATGGTAGGAGTGGTATTATAACATGGTGTCTTGGATATGGAAGACTCTTCTAGGAACTCTTTGAGGGAAAACAAGTTGAATTGGGCAATGAACACTTCATTCTCTTCAAAAAAAACTTCACTCCTATTATAGTCTCCTTGAGGCTCTTCAATAGATGAAAATTGATCTTGAAGTTTCTCAATTATGACCTCACTATTTTTAAAACCTTCTTTGATAGACCTCTAGGATGGAAAATATAGAGGTTATTTGGGAGAGGGTAGTGGGGTTTGAATAGGCTTAAGATTTTAAATAACTTCAATCTCCAAAAGTAGGTTTGATTTAAGTTTATTCATTTTCAACTCTAACTCTTCATTTTTTTTGTCTATACTATCTTGGAAATTGAAGTTTATTAGTGGCCTTATGAGGATAAATAACACAATAAGTCTGATATGAGATACAAGAGGACTCTTGAGGAGGGATGGAAGGAACTTACATAGGTTCATATTCTTATTCAAATTCAACTCACCAATATAATCTTGTCTATCCTTGATTAATCCATGATTTCACCACTCCATTGTATCTTGGATTCTTGAAATACTTATTGGAGGGTTCTTGAGGAAGACAAGTAGAATCTTGGTTATCAATAATAGGCTGCTCAATAACAATATCCTCCTTAATTTGAATGCTTTCTTGGATACATTTCCAAGAAAGAAAATTTTGAGTATATGAAATATTTGAAACACCTTAAAATTCACTTAGAAAGGTCTTTTTGGGAAAAATGAGTGGCACATGTAAAGGCTAAGGTGGTATGTATGAAGACACATGGGATTGATATGATTGAATATGGTATCCTTCATTAATTCTTATCTGATCTTCTAGTTTTTTAATGAGACCACTTACAACAAACATTTCACTTGAGAGGCTTTGCCATTTTTCTCTCTCAATAGTTGTCCAATCTTCTTTAATGAGATTCATTTAGTCTCTCATATCATGAATGAGATGAATAGGGACATCTTGACCATATTCCCTATGTGTGTTAATTCCTATAATATACCTTTTATAACCTAAGAGAGTTTACTTTAAACTTAAATTGGACTGATCTGAGGAGTGAAAATATTATCTAGGGACATGTTGAACCTGGAAAGGCTGATCATATACAATATTATAGTCATGTAAAGGGAATGTAGGTTGATCATAGGAATAATATGACTCATAAAAAGGTTGATAAGGATAATTGTGATGATGATAAGGATCATCATAGGACTAGTAAAAGTTATGTTGAGGATGATAGGAAGTGTTATAGGACTGATATGCCTCAACCACTTGCATGAAATTGAAACTCACCTCAAAATCAAACATAACAACCTCATGAAGATAAATAATTAAAATCACAACTTACATTGAAAAATTGAATGGGTTACTAGAGCTAGTCGATTATGCATAAAATTACCATTGATGTTTAAATGCCTCTAAAGGCTAAATGTATAATAACTCCAATAATTCTTCCACTACTTTGAAACTTAATCACATCCGATGTGGTAAAACTATTATCAACCATTTTTTTTACACTTTGGAAGGTTGTTCAATCCTTATAAATTTAGAATAACATAGAAATAACTCAATGTTATGGGTGACCTATTAGAAACATGAATCTCTAGGTTAAAGGGTTAGTTCCCTTGATATATCACTAAGGCTCATCAAACTAATCTATTAACTTGAAATGAAAAGAGAGAAAACCCTAATCTAATAGAAGTAATGAACTAGAATTGTCTGAACACTACCAACTTGATGTAAATTTAGTTTAGACATGAGACTAAATTGAACATGACACTACTCCAAATCTACCTCTCTACATCAATTTTTCTCATGAAGGTTGAGAAGAATGCTTGGTATAAGAGGACTAGTCAAGTGGTCATAAAATGACACGAATGAGAATATAACTTACTCAAACTTTTAAAATACACTTAGAAACTTCAAAATACCTTAAAATAAGTTTCAAACTAAATATGCATACAATAAAAGGACAAACATGCCAAGGAAGCAAAACTATCACTTAGCAATATAAACTAGTCAAGAATACACATTAAAACTAGTCAAAGGAGTAGGTAAAACCAGATTTTTATCATTGATTAAAGTCTTGAAAATGGGCATGGATTTTCCATACTTAGGTGGAAAATCCAAAATTAGCTTATCAAGGCTGCATATATAGATAAATGTGAAAGAAGAAGAGAGAAGGGCATAAGAGAGAGAAACAAGTGTCAAATACAGTTACAATAAAGAGAGGAGTTATGAGACTATATAAAAAAGATTTATAAGATAACTTTTCTCTTGTAAATATTCTCTCTTAATCCAAGTGGTGTGGAAGTTTGAAAATTGGCTTGACACCTTGCCTTGCTCTTCAAAACTATCCTTCACCTTAGTTTATGTGAGGACAAATGACATTATTCAACATCATACCATGTTGAGTTAAAATATATATCTTTTATTAACACCTTTCATTAGTTCTATAATACCTCCAACTAATATCTAAATGGAAATCAACATCCATCTCCTTAGTTGTCTTGAAACCCCTTCATCTCACTAAGCTAATCTTACTTACAATTGTCAAAAATTGAGTTCATATTCTAAAATGTATTATCTCTCCATGTATGGATTCTACATACTATATCAGATCTTAAACAACTTACTTGGAGTCATCAAACTCTCCTTAAGATTCCATTTTGTACCTTTTACTCTCATTGGGCCTCTTTTCCTTGTAACCATAAAATCATGTAAAACTCCTTGTGTAGGGTATTTTACAAATGTTAATGATAAAATAAGAACATATTTGAGGAAATATTATGGATTTAAAACTCCATGGCAAGTTTTAGGTTTTGATAGTGAGTGGAAGCATGTTTTTTCTATTATTCTCTTATCCCAATTAGGCCTCCTTGCCTATAAGACTAATTTTATGCTCTAGATCTCTCCCACATGTGTGAAAACACACAAAATAATTTTATTAACTTTACCTATCCTATCAGAAACCTCCATGTCAAATTTGATTTCCTCAAACCCTATGGAAGTGTGAGAACCATGAAATGGTCTCAAAACCTAGTCTTATTTTGAGCCTATTGAAGATTGCACTAAAAATTGAGGTTTGTTTGATCACTTCTAGGGTGTCTTATATGTATTTATAGGCCTTAATAATTTTAAAACATCCCTAATGATTTTATAAAATATTTTCAAGTTAATCATTGGTCAAAAACCTATAAAACACCTAAAAAATATTGTAAAAGAGTGTAAATAATGTATTCTATATAACTACAAGTATATAAAAAGTACATGGTTGGAACCTAATTTGAGTATAAAAAAATGTTCATGAGGTTATATGATTAAAATAGTTCATTTAATGTGCTTTGGAGACCAATCTTCCACATTAGGTTTTTATTAGGGTTTCAGGAGAGTTTAGATTGATTTATGTTCTTAACAATTTTTCATAAAATTTATGCCATCAATCATTAAACCAATCACAAAAGTTTCTAGTAAACAACCCTCCTCAACTTTACCTATGTTATTAGGTTCCCATGCATCTTGTAAGTATATTTATAAGTGTAATAAGCTAGTTCTCATGTTACAAATAGGCCATTAGATAGGGGTATGAGTTTTTAACCATCATTTAAACATGTTTGAGTCTTAGAATAACAATTAGAATCATATAATTCAAGATAAGGGTTATAATTAACATATATAAAATCCACCAAATTCCATGTACAATGTCATAGTCTCAACAATCAATGGAAAGTGAGTCAATAATTATAGTCTTGCATAAGAAAAGTTTGAGGTGGTCTCAAAAGCCAAAGTGAATCTTTCATTGTTCTACCTTATTTATGTATGGTATTAGAGGTTCTATGATTTTATATGAACTTGTCATAGTCTTCAAACCATCACTTTACCTCTAAGAAGCAACTTTGATCATGATTGTACTTGTGGTCTATGTGTTTAATTTTTGGCTTGTTAGGACTAGATAGGGCTTATCATCATTTCATCCTTTGTTATTGAGTTTTAAGGTCTTATGAAGATATATTATCACTATGAAACCACTATCAAGAGATTTAAGTCCTTTAGACTTCCTCTTGGACCTTAACTTTATCAAAAGAAGCAAAAAATTTCATGAGGGCAAGTAGGCCTGTAAACACCATTCAACTATGTATAGATGGTTTAAAGAGATCTATTGATAATCAGTTATTTTATAACTTCATTTTGGATATTTTACCTTAAATTTACTCCATATAGTATCTATAACCTCACCCAAACTTCCCTCTCACTAACTGTATGTGGTATTTTCTTCTCCAAGTTTCAAAATAGCTTGTGGTACCTAGACTAGCCTATAGGTGTCAGTTAGGTATCTAAATTCATTTTAAACATAAAAGTATTAAACATAATTTTTTTTGAAACTTAAAGAATTATATAATATTTTAGAGTATTTAACTATTCTTATCATCAAAAATATTTCACTTTTATAAACACAACTTTTCTAGGCTACCTTCAAACCTTGTTAAGGTGTGGTTGTAGGTAGTCATTAGATAAAGTTTGGCATGAGCTTAAGAATGATTATATAAATCCATAATGGCACCTTTAAATAACTCAAACCATCATTAAAATTTCACTTTCACTGTCTCACAAGGTTCATTATATCTTTTATAGTGTTCATAAACCTTTACCTTCTTATCTTGAAACTCAGACCTATGTATGAATGCTATGTTTGTGAACTCCCCTAGTGAGTATGATACTAGACACCTCAACCCTTAATTAATCTCAAATTTTCTATATGTATTATTTTAAATATATATTCTTTCATGTCTACCTGGAATCATGTTTCCACATTTTCTCTCCTCTGATGGTAATCAGTTTCAGTCCAAAATGAGGGCCTACAGGTCTTCATTTTTATTGAATATGATGTTAATATAAATTATTAATCCCTTTAAAATTTTTATGGTTCTATAAACTCTTATAAAATTATATATAACCTCTAAATAAGCTTAGACCTCTTGATTAAGCATTATGTCATCCTCAACTTGTCCATTTGGTCTGTACATGGTTGAGTATACAATTAGTTTATATACAATGCTTTGTGTATAGAATGGAGTATATAGTATATTTCATTCCCTTTGATGATTTCATGACATCATTTTATGAAAATTGAGTGTTTGAATTGGAAATTTAGGTCTTTTCACTATTTAAACACTCTCAACCTGGGACTTATAGTCCATGATTTTCCATCTAGAGGTCTACAGACTTGTAGGTGACTAAACACATTTTAGCTCTTCCTTTAAGAAAATACTTATAATTAATTATCATTAATTTATTTTTTAAATTTTCCAATTCCACTCTTGTACATTATCATTAATTTTTATTTTTTATTTGGGCCAATCTTTACAACTGTACTTATAGAAGATTGTTCATGACATACCATGCTTTTAAGAAAAAGACACATGGAATTGTATACAAGGATCACTTTCCAAGGGAATATCACATGAATATTATTAAATTGAGGGACCCTCTATGAAATTTTAGTCACTTATAACCTTTAAAAGTGATAGACATCACAAATGAACCAAAAATTCTTACAGCTGGAGTGATACATTTTCCTTCTTGTTTAAATAACCTCATAATGTTGAGTTTTTTGATGAAAATATAATTAAAAGGAGTCATTTTTCCTTTTTAACCCAACATAAAAAAGTATCCTCCATCAAATTTTGGTATGAAGAAATAGGAGAAAAACCAACCCCTGCTTGAATAGATAAGTCATAATGACTTACTATCACTGTTAATGATTGTTCATAAAGGAGGGAAAATTAATATAAAAAATAATTTAGATAAATTTAATATCATTAGGATTCCAAAAGTTTTATCTTCTAACTTTATATCTCCTAGTCGTATCATGCATTTGAATTTTGCCTTTCTAAGTTTGTGAAGGCAACGATGGAGAGAAAGGAAGAGTTTTTCACACTTTTATGACTTGAAATTTGACATCAAGATTGAATATGATTAAAAAAAGACTAAAAGACACTCTAAAACTATTTTCACCTACAAGTGAGATTCTCAAGTCTGAATAAGTGAGTGAAACTCCTTATTTTTCATTGAAAATCAAGATTCTAACCATTTATGACTTGATGTTATAAATGGTAGTTATGTAACTACTCTAAGGACATAGGAAATAGTGATTTGATATATTATTCACTTTGGTGTGCTTTGGCATACATTGAACTTAGTAAAAATCACCTTTTCTTCATATAGCCATTAACTTAACTTCTACAAATAATCCTTAAAATTTTCTAATAGACATTATAAAGACTATTTAAAGACCACTAAGGCATGCCAAATATTTTAAATAGGTTAGTAAAACATGAAAAATAAATTTTGTACCTATAGGGCTTGACCTTTTAACCTTAGGGATCAAAATTAGTTAACAATTATACCAAATAACATCAAAAATTTAAAACTTCCAACCCCGAACTATAATAACAACCAAGGATAATATAAATGGGGTGGATAGGGTGGTTATCATGGAAAAAAATACCAAGGTAGTAGAGGATATAATCAAAACTAAAACTAGGGGTATAATAAAGAGAGACCTCCCCCAACATTTATAAATGTGGGAAGATTGGACATATTTCTAGGAATAATGAAAAAGAGCCATAGATAGAGTGTGGTTTTTACCATGAAAAAGGGATCCACAATTCATTATCATCCCCAAAATTAGCACAATTCTAAAAAAATGGTGGAACAAAAACTAAGGAACTGGTAGAACCCTTGCCTAGGAAAGGGGATTACATCTATGAAAAATAACCAAAGGGAAAGATACGAAAGGATAGTGTAATGAAATTCACTATGAAAAGAAGAGGAGAGGATAATTGAAAAAGTGGGTAGTTCATCCTATAAAACATTTATGTTTGAATATATTAGACATTGCTAAGAAACTATAGAGGATCAAATATATAGATTATAGATGAAGGATCTTTCCATTATGAATGATAATTTACAATCATTTGTATAAATAACCACTAGAAGTGGCATGAATACTAATAAATGAAAATAAGTAGTAACTATTTATAGTATGGAATCAAACACAAAAGAGGAATGGTATAAATCTAACATTAATGAAAATGATCAAATTATTGATAAAATTAAAAAGATAATAATGAAAAATTAGGATAAGGATAAGCTTAAGATGACTTATTTTGACAAAGAAGAGGTTGGAGATTTAAAAAGGATTGTAAAATGATTTGAGAAACAAGACATCCTAATTAAACTTACTCAATTTTTTAAGTATTAGAATAAACAACGAAGGGAACACTGCTATAGAGAGTGGAGAAAATTGAACATATCAAAACAAACAAAAATATTTTCTTCACAATCCAGAAATAGAAGAGAATTATAAATTTTCTAAATATTGAAATAGATGGCTAGGAAGTTAGCAAAACACTATTAGATCTTGGTGTAGATATAAATGTATTAATTTAAAACATGTGATAAATATTTTGGAAACTATAATTGCATGTGGAAACATATGACATTGTCATGGCTAATGACACTTTGGGATCACCATTGACACCTTATAGAATATGGAAGTTAAATTTATGAGATTAAAGATTAATATTGACTTTTGAGGTCATTGAAATGTATGATACAGGCTATCTAACACTATTAAACCTATAATTATTCATTGATTGTAATGTATCAGTAGACTTAGAGAAGAAGGAAATCACATTTTAAAGAATTGGGCTAGTAGTTCACTTCCCACTAAAGGTAGGAATGGGAACAACATGGTTAGAGGAATTATGGATAGAAGATGATAATATAAAATTTGATAATCTTGATGGGTTGTATGCTTTGAAAAATATTATTAAGATATAATATGACCTAAAACTTAATGATGAGGGATAATTGATAGTCGAAGAAAAATAAGGTGAGATAACCTCAGACAATGAAATTGGGGCCTTTATTTATAGGGAGCCAAAAATTATAATGTGGAAAGTCTATTTTATAATTAAAATACCTTACAAATAAAAAATTACCACCACACTAAAAATCCGTCATTACAAAGAAGAAGAGCTCACTGCATTGAATGAGCTTCACATAATAAACTACCAAAGTTCACAGGCACATGACTAGTCAATGAATATTTAAAACAAATGACAAGAGTATTTCCTCAATTGTAAATACAGATGAAATATATTGATGATACACTCATAATTATTATTAAGGTGTTGTAATATTCATAAATACAGCATTCATAATTGGAAAACCTTCTATGTACTACTCAGAATAATATTCATTCAATTAGAAATCTATTTCCCTGAGATAACATGATATGAAGGGAATACCAACCCATGACAACATATTGAAATGTGTGAGATAATATGGAAATCAATAAGGGAGAAAGATAAATTCATATGGGCACAATTATTTTTAAAAATGTTGGATGCAATCCTAAAACTGTGGTACCTACAACAAGAAATGTGTAAAGGGATAAATACATGGACATAATTGAGAATGAATTTCAATAGAATGTTTAAATTTTGGGATCCAAATACTAAAGTGTGAAACGTAGTACATAAGATAAAATGATGTTATTCATGGAATGCTTAGGAATAAAATAAAAATTCTCCAAAATAAAAATCGAGTAAATACCATTAGACCATCTAGATGACTAGGAACAAATTGGAATAATTGTACTAGAATTACCAAACACTACAGGAAGAAATAAAATAATAAAATAAAAAGAGTAGATAACATATTACCACAAAATTACAAATCATAATGAGGATGATAAATAAAAATATAAAATATAAAAATTGACATTGTGTAAGGTGAAATAAACGTTTTTGCTACTATAGAGGATAAAACATAGTATTTATACCAACTGCTCAAAATTAGGGAGGAGAATATTACCATTAAAAGAAAAAGAAAATTGGTGAAGGTAGGAAATTACTAGGCTGAATAGGAGGTAGAGAAAATCCTTGAATTACTAAGGGAATTAAAATATTTATTTACATGAACATTTATTAAACTCAAAGGCATAAAGGATGATGTAGGTACTATGAAGATTTAGTTAAAAGAATACATTAAACCACCATAGAAATGACCATATAGGCTAAATCCTAATATAAAGGCAAAAGTTAAGGTGAAATTAGACAAAATACTAGCTAGAGGTATTATAGCACCATTAAAAGATATTGTATGGATGATTATTATGGTAATATAAAATAACAAAATTGGTGAGATATGTATATGCATTGATTATAAGGAACTCAATAAGGTTTGCTTGCATGACCCATTCTTAAATCTATTCACTGAGGAAATATTGGAAAGTTTTGTAGGTAAAGAGGTCTATTCCTTCACTATTAGATTATCATGATACCAATAGGTCAGTATAACATTATACTATGTGTTAAAAACTAAATTTTCCATAGAATGGGGATATTTCATGTACGCAATTATGCCATTTGGATTGATGAATGCACCAATGGTATTTTGTCACATAATGGTGAATGCCTTTGTATACTTCATTCATGAATATTTAGAAGTATATTTAGATGACTGGACAATTTATGGGTTAATTAGATATCATGTACAAGTACTAAGAATGATGTTCTAGAGATGCAAGTAGATAAACATTTCACTCAATCTTAAGAAATGAATTTTTTTCTTCCCCTTTGGAGTGTTTTTAGGGCACATCATATGTAAAGAAGGGATGATGGTAGATCCACTCAAAATTACCATAATCATTAACCTACCACCACCCAAGTCATAAAAAGAGGTTCAAAAATTATTAGTGTATACTAGATATCACTATTAGTTTATAAAAAAATATGTAGATATCAATTTTCCCATTGAAGAATTGTTGAAAAATTAAAATAATCAACCATTAGATTGGTTAAGATAATGCCATGAATATTTTGACACACTCAAGATCAAGATCATGGATGCTCCAATCTTAGTATTTCTAGATTAGAAAAGTCAATTTCATGTACATATCGATAAATTAGGGATTGAAATAGGGGTAGTACTAGCACAACCATGGGGAAATATAAACCACCCAATTTCCTTTACTAGAATAAACTTAGCAAGAGAAGAAAAGAATTACTCCACAGTAGAAAGGGAAACACTCGATATGGTCTATTCGATTCAAAATTTTAGACATTACTTAATGGAAACCCCATTTAAATTCCTTAAAAATCATAAGCCACTTAAATATCTAATAAATATACTATTAAAACAAGGGTGAATATGCCATTAGCTCATGTTTTTTCAAGAATTCAACTTTAAGATTTTGGTGAAACTTGGGAAAGATAATAATAGACCTGATTATTTATCTAGAATAATGACAAGATAATATGTAGTACTAATAGAGGATGAGTTTCCTATATATCACCTCTTCTATGTGTAAGTAATACTTAATGGCATGGAAGGTATTGCATAATTTTTATCTAGTGGAGAATTTTCTAAGGAATATATTACATTACAAAATAAAAGATTAACGATTAAAGGTTTCTTTTTAGTTTATTCAATGCGAATTGTATAAAATGGAAGAGATAAAGTGTTATGATGGGAAGAATTACCACATGAATGTGAGAATATATTAAGAGAGGTGCATGATGGAGTTGTAGGAGGACACAACTCGAGATAATCCATAAGAAATAAAATACTATTAAGAGGCCTCTGGTGGCCATCAAATTTCAAATATGCACATAATTATGCAATAATATATGATATTTTTCAAAGACTAAGTAAATAAAAGTCTAGAGATGAGATGCCCCTCCACCAAGCTTTGGTAGTATCCTTATTTGAAAAATGAGAAATTTATTTTATCAGTCCTATCAAACCTGTCAAAAGAAAAAGTAATGTTAGATTAATTATTACTATAATAAAATATATCATAAGGTAAGTAGAAGTTATTAAAAAAAAATGACTTTAATTCAAATACAACTATAAATTTATTGTATGAGAGAAAAATTTCAAGGTTTAGATGCTTTTTGAGCATAATAAGTGATCAAAAAAATAATAATCAATAAAACATTACTGAATTGCTAAAACATTTCTTAATACAACATCACAGAAGCACTCCCTACCATCCAAAATCTAATGACACCATTGAAGCATTCAATAAAGTATTGGATAAAGTACTATTAAAATTATGTTACATTTAGATAGGGGATTGGGATATAAAGATACCAGTAGTCTTATGGGCTTACCACACCACTTATAAATTACTAACTAAATACTATGCTTTCTAGTAAGTCTATGGATTAAAAGTTATGGTGCCAATGAAATATGTAATACCAGTTTTAAGGTTTGTAATGACATTATAGATGAATTATAAGGATTCTATTTAGGAAAATTTAATGGAATTATAAAAACTAGATGAACAAATCTTCTTAGTAGCATATAACCAAACACAAGAAAAGAGGTGTCAAAAAACATGCCATGATAGGCACATAAAGGTAAAATAATTTCAATTTAGAGATAAGGTGTTACTATATGAAAATAAATATAAAAAGTTGGGAAAATTTAAAATAATAGGGCTTGGACCCTATATAGTGGAAATTATATTAAACTCAAGCATAATAAAGATACAAACACTAACAGGGAACCTAAGACAAGGTTTTGTCAACGTCACCAAATTGATACTCTACACCATAAATAGTCATGGTACAAGGTGATATAAGCATAAAGTATATAACTTAAAAGGTGACATTGTCCTTCTAACTAGGTGAAGTTATGATAAAAGGTACCATGATACCTTAAACTAGATGATTAAGTTTATAATCATATATCGTGACACCTCCCTACTAGACTGCCATTATCCTCCCATCTAAGGAAGTTGAAAATAAATATTGTGGTACTTGGCACATAACTTTATTAGAAAATAGTTATTTTATGCTACCAAAACATACTGGTGGGACACTTTTACCATAAAATAGCTATAAATAAAATAAGGGAGAAAAATAATGCAAAAAAATAGCAAGACTGCATTGACTAAAATGTACATTATAATAAGAGAAATAATGGAAATACTAAGGAACATAATGAAATTTTATTCCATGAAAAGATAAAATTAAAAATTTTAATTCATGGGTTTGTGGTTGATAATAATGCATGGCGGTAAGAAATAATATTAGTACATATTCAAATAAGTTAACATATTTTTTCACATATACAAAATATGACCACTAGAGAAAAAAGTATCAACCAAGGCTACAACTAAAGGATGGGAAAGAAAAGAGATAAGAAAACTATGAGCCTTTGATATTAGATTTCACACAATGGTGATAGGTTAGGCAAATTTATAAACTAATTTAGTCTTAGTTTCTTCTGTGAGGTGATAAAATGAGAAATTCAAAAATATGGTTTGGGATGGATATTGGTATATAAAGATAAGAGAATATAAGGAATAAACATTATATTGATTAAGAAAAGTCTCCACAATTTAGTATTAGATACCACAAAATAATATATATTAGTAGTAGGAAGAGGTAAAAACATAAAGAGATGAGAAAAATAAAATTCTAATGGTAGTGTGAAATATGACACAATGGTAATAAAAAATCCTCATACAAGATCAAAATAGTCACTGTTATCATCTGTAGGTTAACAAAATAATTAGTAATGAAAGGTGTCTTAGGGAAATAAATCACATCAAGAGGAGAAATAAGGGAATCAAAATATGAATTAGTGGTACAAATCAATACATAGTGGTAAGACAACATGATAGTAGAGGATTATGAAAACTTGATTTAGTCTCCACAATTACATAAATCATGATATATAAAAATACACATATGTGGAATAAATATAAAGGCATCAGTAACATAGTTAGGTGTAATAATACTAACAATATTACATATGTCCTCTAAAAATGGAAAATTGTATGAACTAGTTCATGACAATTTAGAAACACTAACAAGTAGACATATGATGAGAACTAAGAAATGTGAGACAACTATCAAAATCATCAAATAAAGAGATAAGAATGAAATAAATGCATGATGAAACATCTATCAATAGAAAAGTAAGTGAACTATGGAGATGAATGGTGATAATAAATATGATTTAATGCCTTAAACAACTCAGTGAGATTAACAAGTGTATCAAGAAGATTATAAATCAAGGGTTTGGCTAATCATAGAAATTACAAAATCTTCTAAGCACCGAAACTATAGAAAAAAATTAGCTCAAAGTTTATATCTCATTGGCTACTATTTTTATTAGTGCAAATAATGGAAATTCCTCAATTAGTCATGGATAAACA